>JAOYMZ010036824.1:0-15759 GCA_025802335.1 Pinguicula primuliflora | reverse complement strand
CTGTGAAGGTATCTAATACTCCTCGGATGATTTGTGCCTGTGATTCACTTGCTTCTGCAAATAGAATGAGGTCGTCTGCAAAAAGAAGATGTGACAATGGCCATTTCCGTCTCCCAAATATCAGTGGTTTCCAGCTCTCTGTCTGAGTAGCCACCTTAATAGGTTGGGTTAGTCGTTCCATACAGAGAATAAATAGAAAGGGCAAAGCCGGATCTCCTTGGCGAATGCCCCATCCTGGTTTAAACTCTGCTCCTCGTAGCCCGTCCCATATGATCTGAGTGGAGCTTGTTTCCAGTGAAGAACATAACACCCGCGAGAGGTAGAGGGGATTCCTGCATCTCTCAGGGTGTCTTGGATGAAGGTCCAGTCTAGTTTGTCAAACGCTTTTGCAAGATCTATTTTAACCGCCATATAGCGTTTGGCTCCATTACTTGTCCTCATCGTGTGAATAGCTTCTTGTGCAGCAATGATGTTCTCTGAAATCGTTCGTCCCTGCACAAAACTATATTGATTAGTCAAGATCAGAAGTGGCATAACCACTTTTAGTCTGTTAGCAATAAGCTTCGTAACGATTTTAACACAAACGTTGATCAAACTAATAGGGCGATAATGATCAAAAGTCTCTAGGGCTGTCACTTTAGATGTTAGGGTTACCATCCCCTTGTTTGCACTTGATGGGACCACCCCGGACTTAAAAACCTACAGGACAAATCTCGTTAGAGTGCTGAAAAGAAGATTCCAATTATTCTGAAAGACCCCCCCCCTAGTAACTCCTCACGCGACAATATACCTTCCAGATCGGCAAGTAGCTGATATTCCAGATCGTATAAGTAACGAGATCGTTTACTTGCTATGGCCTTTTGTAATCCTACAATCCTGTTCGACAGTTGGCATTTTTGTTTAAAGATGTCACCGAAATAGTTTAACTTCCAATTCGGAATGTCCCCTAGTAGGCCTTGGAGAGCCTCAGTTAACGGGCAATCGGCCTCCCAATGGGAAGAGAGCCAATCACTCCAATGCTCATGAGTCTCCCAAGCTTTGATGTAGCGAAAGAAGGGCACTTGGGAGTGTCTGACAGTTCCCTTACACTCCAAGTAAAGCGGTGAATGGTCCGAGGCTATCCTCGGTAAATGTCGTACTCTGCAAGTGGAGAATAGATTTGCAAAGTCTTCGTTGACAAAAATCCAGTCCAATCTTTCGTGACACAAGCCCCGCCGCCATGTGAACCGCAACCCCGAGAATTCCACTGGGAAGAGGTTACTGTATTCCACCCAACGTCTGAAGTTCTTACATCCCAAGGAGGGTTGTCCTCTCACTTTGTCTTGTGATGAAAGGAAGTCATTGAAGTCTCCAGCAAGAATCCACGACTGAGACACATTGTCTGCCAAGAGGGAAAGTTCTCTCCAGAGTGAACGTCAGAGTGCTAGGTTAGGAGAACCATACACTGCTGTGAGTACAAAGGAGGGGCCATCCCTGAAAACGGCAGAGATATGAACATATTAACATTTGCAGTCGAGCACCTTCACTTAAAGGGCATCAGTCCATAAAATCCATATACCCCCCAAAAAGCCCTGTGCCTCGACCCTGAATGAATGGTTATATCCATTCCCAATGCTCCTCAGTATAGAATCCGCTTCTTTCCCGCTGACACAGGTTTCCAATAGGATTAGTAGCTGGGGGTGATGCGTCCTGATTAGGTCACATAGGGCCCAATCGTCTTTGGATTTTTAACGCCCTGTGCATTCCAAGATATAATTTTGCAATCCATTGAAGAGTGGATAGAGACCGTATTCCCGGATAATTGGAGCTAAAATTGGGTGTCTGGGATCTTCCTGGTGGCTGTCACGCTAGGGGAGGGGGGAGTAATGCCCTCTTCCTCCATAAACATGCTTTCGTCGTCCGAAGGGGCCAAGGGGGGTGTCCGGTGTGCAGTGGATCCCTGAGGAAGAATAACCGGATCCCTTCTGGCCCATAAAACCCCTTCGGTCGAGTCAGATCGTCTGGCAGATCAGGGATAGCAGGCTCCAGGACAGTGCCCATTTTTGGAGCTAAAGGATGGGGTATAACTACCGCAATATGCTCCGAAGCTGTCGGGTCCAAGGCTTTGGTTGGCATTTGAGCAGATGAGCTCGCAGGAAAGATGTCCACATCCATGGCTGATCAGGCAGGGCAGTGGAGGGCTTGGAGAACCACAGACGATCCATGTTACTGTTGAGGTTTTTACGCTTGGGCGGCGGAGGGCTTCCTGTATTTGCCGCCTGAATTTCCCGGGAAGCTCTGGTTTTGGAGCGTATTTCCTTACCCTTCCCCCTGCTTCTTGACGTTTCGACAGTGTGTGACGTCCCCTCGGGGAGATTGGCTTTGGGAATTGCTTGGTTTGGGCCTACAGACTGGCCTCCTTGCTCGCTTTGGTCACCTGGTTACTTGTATCCCCTGAGAGAATATCAAAACGTGATTTAGCAGATAATCTATATTGGAAGTTCGAGACAATACCTAAGCTGGATATTGGGAATGCCGGCTTGCGTGCCGCTCTCCGTGGTTTTTGTGCAATCAGCCAGGGCATTTCATTTGATGCAGATGCCCCGGTCTGGGGATCTACCGGCCGAGGATGGTGATCAGTTGCAAGATTGCCCTTAGTGATGGAAGCAAGCGCAGGTTGCTGTGCTGCGTGTCCTGCAGGAATGTCCGCCGTTCCGGTCTGTGTCGAGGGGGACTTTGGCAGTGAGCAATTAGTCGCCAAATGTCCGTACATCCGACAAGAGACACAAACATTATTGAGACCCTCATAGCAGATTTTATATTCAACACCATTAACGGTGATGCTTGGAACCAGTGGCTTAGTCAGATCAAGATGGACTGCAATTCTAGCGAAAAGTCCTCTTTCAGCCCGGATTGTGTGACCATCTGCTTTCAAGTATGCGCCTATAGGTCGCGAGATTTCCTTCAACATATTATCGAGAAAATATTGCGGTGGAAGACCAGGTATGCGAATCCAAGCAACTATCGATTCCAGACGGTCTGCTCGTGTGTCAAAGGTGGGATGCCAAGGATAGACACTCAAGTTGTGCCCAACAATGGAGTAGGGGCCTCCCAACATGGCATTGTTATAATCCTCTTCATAGCCAAGCTTGACTAGATAAAATCCACGTTCCATGTCCAGAATATGTATATTTCCCTTTGGCTGCCATAGCGATATGAGTTTGGAATACAGAAATTTATAGCTGGTGACTTGCTTAAGAGGTTTTATGAAGATTGTAAACCTTGTATTCTGGTTGATGCATTCTTGAACTTTGGGGGAGAAATTGACACAGTGCTTACCCCTACCAGCAAGTGCTGTCATCATCCTGCTCAATGATAATCGGCAACCGAGAAAAGGTATTCTGTCCTTTGGGAGCATCCGGAATATTTGGGGCTAGGGCATCTCGAAAGGTCAGAATTTCCCTCTTCTCCCCAAGAGCAGCGGTACCCACATCCTTGACCTTCAACGGAGTAGCAGCGTCGGGATTTACTTCACCAGCGCTAACCTCCATGGCATGCTGAACTTGCTCGGCGCTAGGTTTAACTGTCGGGTCGTCTACAGTAGATTTGGTACCCATATCCATGGAGGTCAGTGAAGCCCTAATCGCAGGGATTATGTCCCCAGGGGTGACATCCATGACATCCTGCCCTTGCTCTTCCCTATTTTTGACTTTGAAGATGGCCGGATTGGCCACGTCCGATAGATCAACAGCTGGCCGATGACCGAATTTTTGCTGCATAGTGAAGCACATTACGGGAACTGTGACGCCGCGTTGGGAATGTTCAGGTTGCTGCACACTTTTAAGAAGGCATTTATTTAGCCTGAAATTAATCATGAAAATAATGATTTATTTAATGTGACGCTGTTAAATTTAAGTTTAGACATTTAATAATAATAATTAATTTTTTAATGCATTTGAAGCCTAACAGCTATGAGAATTTTCTCACTCACTATAGTTTTTTTTGCGTCTAAAGCACCGTAAATAAAATTTATAAAATTCGTAAAAGGTTTCTTCTTTTTTTTTGTAAAAGGTTTCTTAATGGTAGCCATACGACCTTTAATCTTACAATTTATATTTGGAAAACATAGGTGTCGAATTAACTTTTTTTTTTCATTTTTCATGCCATTTTTTGACTGAATAAATCAAGTGTTCAAGTCATATAAATTGTGATAGGACGAAAATATCATCCTCACTACAAAAACACAATCAGTCAGGATTATTAAATTTACACCTGCTCAGTTTAAAATTCGGTCACTTTTGGCCTTTGGGTTTGCACGCAAAGAATTTTCCATTGTGATAATATGGTATTTTGTTAACAAAGCGATAATGAGGAATATTTGTCATTGCAATATATAAATAAATAAATATTAATTTGTTCAACGAATATGGACAAAAATTGACTGAATCGCCACCGAGTCTATACCAACAAATTCAACCGATAAAACAAAGGCCGGAGTCTGGCGGTAAATTTTTTTAGCAAGGATTAATCTCCGGTGGATCGAGGATCTCCGGTCCGATTCCCCCGCGACATACAGGGCAAATACGATTGCGTGAAAGCCAGGCGTCGGCACATTCCAAATGGAATCCGTGATTACATCCCGGTATCAACCTCGCCTCCTGCTCGGACTGGATTTCATCCAGGCACACGGCGCAATCGTTGCCGAGCACCAAATCCGCGCCTCGAACCCGCGGCAGTTTCCTCAGATCGGAGGCGGACAGGCCTTTCTCCGATCCGATCTTCACCGGCCCGTCCATCGCCGGCCCTCCTTCGCCGCCGCTCCTGTTCGCCGTGTAGCAGAGTAAGCAGATGTAGACCAGGAACACTGCGCTCATCCCCGCGCACGGGAGAAAGAGAGCAATAATCACTGATAAAAGCATTTCTTCTGGGAATTTCTGGTGTCTGCTCTGTCGAAATTTGGAGGAGAATTGAAGGGGCGAATAGGTTCAAGCGGGCTTCAGTGTTAGGTAGACCATCGCGAATGGTGGCGAGGTATGTGACAATGGACGATTCATTTATATAGCAGCCGGGTTAACGGACTGTTTGGCAGTGTAGAAAATGTGAGAAAATTGGAAATACATTAAATTCAGGTGACACATAAGGCAGCCATATAGTTATAACCGGAAAATTTAATATACAAAAAAATATAAAATATTTTATTTTTGTCATCTAACTTCTTAATTAAAATTTACGTTCGAGAAGTTGAAAAGCGTAATCAGGTGCTTTGAGGACACCATCACCAGCGGCAAGGCTAAGCCATGGTTAGTTTTTTTTTTTTAAATTCTGGCTAGGTGGCTGCTCAGCCGCGACACCATCCCGAACAACCTCAAATCGGACAGGTTGGCCTGAAAACGCTGCTTAGATTAAAATATTTGTCAGGCTTTCAAAGTAGTTTCCGTATTAAACTGGTTTTACAAATTTAATTTCAAAGAAACAAATTTCTTGCATTTGTATTGCAATTTTTCAGTTATATCATTTCGATTGTTAGCCGAAACACGTGAATTTGAGGATGCGAAAACCAAACGCGAATTAACCACTTTCCACAATCACGAGATGGACGACTCTGATATTTTTATTTTTTCAACTTAAAAAAAATAAAATGAGGTGTCAGTAACTGAGAATTGCAATTAATGAGTCTGCCACTCCACCCGTGTATCGCTTTGGCGTAATTTTATTTCGTAATCTCTAATTATTACGGGAAATTATAATGATGAGTTGTTCTAATATTTTGAATTTGCATTCAATTACCTGGTAATTTTTTAACCGAAGGTTGTGTTGCTATGATATTAATTAGAGCTATATACAGATTTTAGATTTTGATTTTGATTTGAAATATTAACGATATCAACATCAGATATAATAAATAATTTTTTAAGTTTGATTTTAATTTAATTATGATTTTGTGTGTTTACTTTGAAGTGGATTTAGACGGATTGAACAGTTAAATGATAGTTAAATGACTGAAATACCTTAATTTCTAAACGTAAGGTATCAACATTGAATCCCTATCAACCAAATTAAATAAAAACTGGGGAAGATTAAAAACTGGAAAACTGAAGTATCAAAATGAGTATTAAACTGGAAAACTGAAGTATCGAACAAGATTAAACGTGGAGGGTTAACCATAAGATTGTATGCAACCACCATATCAAAACCACAAGATCCCAGAAAACCACAAGTTCAGAACTCAACCAAAACCACATGTTCGTAACATACAACTGATAAAAACACAATAAAACGCATGTTCATACACATCACCATGCATTAAAACTCATGTTCACTTTGGCTTTGGAAATTTAGAAGGCTGCTCATCATTGATTCTATCTAGCAGATAGCAGAACCACTCCTTACGGACATCATTATCAAGTATCATCCACATTTGCCTGGAAGAGATATTATCAAGGAGGTGTGACACGATAGCTGTCCGCATCCATACGTTAAAATGGGTGTATGACCTCAATTCATCCATCAACCGCCTTGGAACATCCAATGGTGAGTCAACAGGAGCATGGAGGGTTTGAACATAAGTCTTGATCTTCGAGTAACTGCGTGTTTTTTCATCCTTTGTGGGCATTGACCATTTTCTTTTATTCTGACGAGCCCTAGGAACTACTTCGGTAACCTCACCGTCCTCGCTACCTCGAATGTCCTCTTCCTCATCAATTGTTTTGGACCCTTCAATCTTACCAATGTCTCCAGCATTTCGTGCATATCCATCAGTTGCCTTATCCTTCCCGGAGATCTCACACCAATATTCATAGAGGGGAAATGGTTTTCCCCTCAATAATTTGTAATGGAGATTGGTCTATAACAGAAGCATGACAAGCATATATTAAACCATAAACAAGATAAATTACTATTTGTAAACCAGAAGCATACCGAAAACAGAAGCATGACAAACATATATTAAACCAGAAGCAGTACTGAATTAAGCCAGAAGCATGACAAGCATATATTAACTACAATATGATGTTCATATAGCTATGTATAAATACACAAGTTCAGTATCAGAATGCAACTTGTTCACATAGCTATCTGTCAATACGCAACTTGTTGTTTCACATGACTATCTTAAAACACAAGTTCAGTACTGAATTAAACTAGAATGCACAATCACAGAGGCATGACTATCTGTATTAATCAAGAATGCACAATCACAGAAGCATGACTTTTTGTATTAAACCAGAATGCACAATCATAGAATGCACAATAACTATATTAAACCAGAATGCACAACAACTATATTAAACTAGAATGCACAACAACTATATCTTACCCTACAATACCAGCTCAGGTTGTTTCATCTTCAACCATCACCTGTGAGTTGTCGGGTCCTTAGACACCCCGCTCATGGCCATGAAATCGGAGAACAGATCATATGTCTTCTTCCACACGTGAAGTTTGGATTTCACGTGTGGCACAGTGTGAATAGTGTTCCCTCTTACCTTCATGGCAAACCTCTCAGCACATGATACAAGGAATCCGGGTTTGAACCCTCCTTGACTTTGCATTCCTTCTTGCACTAGTGCTTTCGCGGCATCAACCAATGCATGCTCTTCATATTGGAGTCACACCTTCTTCTTCTCCCTTTTCTTTACCCCCTACTACCTCCATCCTCATTTGCACTGGTAATTTTGCGTCAGAGGGCTTTGCTAGGATTTTCCCCTTGTGGTGCCATGTATTCAGCCCTTAAGTCCAAAGGGTCTCTAATTGCTTCGGAATTATATTTTTGATGCCTACCCAGCACGTAAGGCGAATCAGCTCTCACATCAGATGGTGAACTCTGGCATATATCCATCGGAGCAGGTATTTTGTTAGGGGATTTTTTAGCTGTAGGAACTTTCGCTTTCCCCCTAGGTATTTTGTAGCTGCCTTTTTTCATCTGCATGTTCGAAATTATTTGAACAATCAATAGCAAAAACAAAAATCTACAATTGTGTGAAATCCCAGAAGCAGAACTAGGCTACAATAGCAAAAACAGAAATACGGTTCATGTGTGCCAAATCCCAGAAATTTTATTGTCGAAATCTACAATTCATCCAGAAAAAATTAAAGCAAAATTGACCGAGAAATCAACGACATTCAAATGAGAAAAAATTCGTTTGATTGAATTCTTCGAATGAATGGACTAGGGTTCATATAAGCCAAATTGGCGAACAAAAAATTCAAGCAAAATTGATCGAAAAATTACATACAGTGGGTTAAGGTGATAGATTTACCTCAAATCGTCGAAACGAAGGTTGAATTCACCTTGTTTCTTCAATAAAACTATTCGCCGAAATGAAGGTAGGTGCCTTTACGGGTTTGATTCTGTTGTCTATTCGAAGGAAAAAAGAGAAGAGAGGTTTTGTACGCATCTGTTGATTGATGAGGGTGATTCTATCAATTACACCAAAAGAAATTTCGCAATGCTCGAAGTCACACGAATTTCAGGGGATTCGTTTAGCACTCCAAATCAAATTCAGAGGAAAAAAGGGGGGATTCGGGACGTTTGACCGATTTTAACGCTCCGGATCTAAATTTTCAGTTTGATTATGGTAGTTACGAAGGGCGATAACTACTGTAATCAAACACAATTTCATGCAGTAAATGGACCCTAATATACTCGCCTGTGCCCGTAGGACACAATTCCCAGAGCTTAATGCGATAGTGTAAAAAAACAATGTCGATCACACGAAGTTTGCATCTTAGCTTTCTCTATTGTTCACCATAATATATCTTGAGCATAAAAGACATTGTCATACTTTGTGTCCTAATGGCATGGTTCAGAGGGCTCAATATGATAGTGGAAAAAAACTATGTAAATTACACGAATGTTTGCTTCAAACAAACTACAACTCATGCATTGTAATGATATTAGAATATTATTAGAAGATAAGAGAAGCTTCTTAGAGTTTCTAGCGGTATCTTCTTATAATTTAATTGAGGTTTGGCGCAAGCCCTCGCATTGCCGTTTTTAGGTAAGGCAAACCGTTGTAAGTTTTTTTTGTCCATCTCATCCATATCCATCTACATTTTTGCAATTTTTGTAATAAGATGTAATTTGAATCGGATACTATAATATACAACATCATATGTCAATTTTTTTTGGTAAGTACATCAAATGTCAAATAATTGGTGGTCTAATGTGATAATTGAACGGAGAGATCATGTGTTCAAAATTCATGAAGTTCAGTTCAGGAAATCAAAATAATGATTTTGAGCATTTTCACATCTAAAACGACGTCGTTTCACATACAATTAATATGAAACGACGTCGTTTATATGATATACATAATGAAGTATAATAACATTAAGTATACCTATCATTTTTCGTTTACATACATGTGCAAGGTAATTCTGCAGGAATATTGAGCAGTTGGAGAACAGATGCGTTTGAATTATTAAGCCCCGGGAAATTGAGATTTCTGGAGGTATTTGGAAGATGGAGGCAGGAGCAGATGGAAATCAAGATACTAAACATCTACTCTCCATGTCTGTTAAGCAGGAAAAGAGTATTATGGGCTGCTTTAATTAGCAGGTTGCATTCCATGCAAATTGATTTATACTGTCTGTGTGGTGACTTCAATTCTATTCGACATCCTAGAGAGAGGGTTCGAATAAGTTCTAGTTTTGCAAGAGAAATTAGAGAATTTAATGATTTCGTAGAGCAATCTGAGCTGACAGATCTACCTCTACAGCTTCAGAAGTTTACGTGGTACCAACCTGGTGGTGCTAGTGCGAGCAAGCTAGACATATATCTTATGTCAGAGAATTGGCAAGCAAAGTGGCCAGATTAGCAACAGTCTGCCCTAGACAGACAAAATTCTGATTATTGCCCCATGTTATTAGAAGATGGCTTACTGGACTGGGGCCCTAAACCTTATAGGGTCCTTGATGCTTGGTTTCAACGTGCTGATTATGAATCCTATGTCTTATTTAGTTGGGAATTAACCTGTGCAACAAGGCATGCTAGATTCATTTATCAGCAAAGAATGAAGCAGTGACTGAAAATTTGGAACACATAAGTATTTGGAAATTTACCGCAGAAGATAAAGCAAGCTGTAGACGAGGTTAAGAAATATGATATTCTAATGGAGGAGAGAGATCTAACATTAGAGAAGAAAGACCACAAAAAGAAGGTTGGTGTAGAGCTAAGAAAGTAATCTAAAATGTATTCTTGTCTGACCTTCCAGAAGTATAGGAGCAAGTGGCTAGCAGAATGAGATGCTAATACTGGTTATTCCATGCTGCACTACGAAAGAACAGGGGCAGAAACTCAATAAAGAGAATTATGATTAATGGAAGTTGGAGTTATGATGTATCAACTATTAAGAACTATATTCATGCGCAGTTCAAAGAATATTATTCAGCTAGGTAAGGATAAAGGCCTACAGTGAACTGGAATATAGATCGACAACTTGGGAGCTTAGAGAATGAACTCCTTTGTGTCCCCTTCACAAAAATAGAGATTTTCAAGCAATTAGCAGTTGTGGGAGTGAGAAAAGTCTAGGACCAGATGGTTACAATTTCAGGTTAATAAAATATTTATGGCCTATGCTAAGGATGGCAATATTATAATTTTTTTTGGAATTCTGTGTGGATCCACAATTGGTTAAGGACTGAATGCTATTTTTATATCTCTAGCACCAAAACTATCCACTCCTCAACATATTGTGGATTTAAGGCCAATTTCAATGGCCAGTAGCTTGTACAAAATTATCTAGAAGGATTTAGCTGCTAGATTGGGTAAGATTATGCATGCACTCATTTTCTCTAATCAAACTTGATTTGTGGCCAAAAGGTTTATATTGGACAATGTTATTCTCACAAATGAAATTATTCATGAGGCTAAAAGCCAGAAAGAAGAGGTGTGCGATTTTCAAAGTACACTTTAAAAAAGCATTTGATAGTATGGATTGGTGGTACTTGTTTGATTTTGTGCATGCTATGGGTTTTAGTGCTATTTAAATAAAGTGGATTACAGTCAGTGTGACTACTGCTCAGATTTCAGTTAATGTCAACGGAGCCCATGTAGGAATTTTAGCTTGAGCGGGGACTGGGGTAGGGATGCTCATGATCACCTATGCTATTTACTATTGCAACTGAAGTCATTAATATTCTTCTCAGTGGAGCATCAACTAAAAGGGTATGAGGTTGACAGGAGGAACATTCAAGTCACTCATTAGCAATACGCTTATGACACATTTATTTTCAAGAAGGATTCGCAGCAGGATATTATTACAGTCAGAAGAATGCCGAATCTATTTGAGGCTATATGAGGATTGAAGGTAAACTTCAATAAGAGTAAGTTGTATTCCCTCAACTTACGATATTCAGAATTTATTCAGCAAGCAGGCATATTACATTGCAAGATAGAGAATATCCCATTAAAGTACTTGGGAATTTTAGTAGGAAGTAACCCACACAGGTTTGAGACCTGGCAACCTATTCTTAGAATGGTGGAGAAAAGGCTTACAAGTTATGAGAATAAATATGTTTTGTTTGGAGGACGTTGGTGCTGGTTAAATCGATCCTTACCAGTATTCTTTTGTATTATTTCTCCATTTACAAAGCTCCTTAAGTAATTAACCGGATATATGTGTAAGTTTCTATGGGTTGGGAAGTTGGAGGTGCCTAATAAGATCTGTTGAATTAAGTGGAGTCACTTATGTTATCTTGTGAAACAAGGTGGAGCTGGTCTAAAGAGCTTACGGGAATTCAAGCTAGCACTCCTTGCTAAGTGGGATTTTCGAATACATACATTGGATAACACATACATATGGACTCGAGTGCTGGACAATCTTTATGGAAATCCATACCTAGGTAACCATATTTTGTCCGTTCATAACAGTCGAGGTAGCAAGCCATCTACCTGGTGGACTGAGTTGGAGTGTAGTGTTATGACACCAGACAGGTTTAGGCACAACGTCTACCAAAAATTGGGACCAGGAGACTCAACATACTTCTGGACTAATACATAATTGGGTGATGAATGCTTTGCTGAAAAATACCATGTATTGTATGCAGTGGCTGGAGATAAAGCGGTGACACTGGCTCGAAAAGGAGTTTTCAGTGAGGAATAGAATTGGTGGTGGAGTTGGGAGGGACAATGCAATGACACAGAAATTGGGCAGTCGGCTTTGTTTCTTATTCAATTCGAACATGCTCCTATACCTATGCAAGTATCAGACGGATGGATATGGCATGACATGTAATTGCATTCTTGTTCAACCAAGCATGAATATCTATGAAGATGCAGGTATGTTGGGCAGAAAGTATAAATGACGAACATACAAAAAGGGCTTGGAATCATATACTACCTTTGAAAGTTGCAGCGTTTACTTGGCGCCTTCTCCATAAGCATCTCCCCAATTATGCTAATCTGCATAGGAGAGGGATCTAGGTGAACTACATTGAATGCCCCTTCTGCGCGCAAGATGAAGAAACAAATGCATATGTCTTTCATGGTGAAATTGCACAACAATTATGAGCAAAAGTGTACTAGTGGATGGATTCACATATAGTTGCGGCGCAGATTATCGGCGACTCCTTGCATCAACACGTGCAGTACCGGCCGATATTCTGGAAGTCTGCCATCTGCAATGCTATGGCAAATCGTATCCTGGCAGTTGTGGAAAGGTAAAAATGTAAAAGTCTGCAGTGAAATTTTTTTGATAACGTGGGGAACCCTACCGAGGTAAGTAAACAAAACGCCCTGCCGCAATAGTCTGCCAACCACGGTAGGGAGGTAAGCCACATTTGGCAAGCCATATGTTACAGGCTCATGTCACCGAGGGGATTTAAACCCATGACATTTGAGTGCAATTGTCATTCTTAGACCACTAGGTCAACCCCTCTTTGACGAGTCTTCAGTGAAATTGAGTGGAATGAAGAGGAGAATTTAGAAAATGTTTGTTTGATTGTTTGATTTGTATATGAATGTGAGAACAATAAATCTTACGTGGTTCGGGAATTCCCTACTCCACGAGAGGAGTTGTCCTTCTTTTTCTTGTATTTTTCATCACTGCGGGGGTTGCATATATAGGAGAAGATTAGGGTTGAGCCATGATCCCCTCAATCTTCTAAATCTCGTAATTATAGGGATATCCTAGATAAGGTAAAGATTCATAGTTTATCTTTTACCTTATTTATAATATTATCCCCATATTTACTTATCTCTTTCAACACTCCTCCTCAAGTTAGGTGTGGGGTATCCAACACCTAACTTGCAAAGCATATCTCGTAGTGCCCGGCCACTTACTGCCTTTGTCAGAATATCCGCCAATTGTTCTTCAGATCACACATAGGGAAGTGTGACACAACCATTTTCAATTTTCTCTTTGATGAAGTGTCAGTCAATCTCAACATGCTTAGTCCTATTGTGTTGGACTGGGTTTTGTGCAATCTGAATGGTTGCTCGATTATCACACCATAAGGGGCATGCTCGGGATGGAGTGAAACCCAACTCTGTCATTAATTTCCTGATCTATAAGACCTCAGTCACTCCTCGAACTATAACTCGAAACTCGGTCTCAGCACTCGATAAGGCAACCATCTTTTGTTTCTTACTACTCCATGTGACAAGATTCCCTCCAATGAAGGTAAAGTATCCGAAGGTAGATCGACGATCAATCGAGTTACCGTCCCAATCAGCATCTGTGTAGGCTTCAATCCTCAAATGTCCATTTCTTTGGTATAGGATCCCAGTGTCAGGGGATCCCTTCAAATACCTCACTATTCTCAATGCTGCATCCATATGTGCTATCTAGGAGTTTTGCATGAATTGATTCACAATTCCTACAGCGTAGGCAATGTCTGGATGAGTGTGGGCTAGGTAGATTAACTTCCCCACCAAATGTTGGTATCTTGTTCTATATGTACTTTCAGCTCCTTCCACAATTCTAAGACCATGTTTTACCGCAATCGGGGTGTTTGCGGGCTTACACTCCAACATCCCTGTCTCCACAAGTAGGTCTAGGATGTACTTCCTTTGTGAAATGTAAATTCCTTGCCGGGAGCGTGAAACCTCAATTCCAAGGAAATATTTCAGCACTCTCAGGTCTTTCATCTCAAACTCTCTGAACAGATTCTTTCTCAGCTCCTCAATTTCTTCTGTATCGTCTCCTGTGATGATCATATCGTCCACACAAATAATGAGGCAAGTAATGCCTCGAGCTCGGCACTTCAAGAACAGGGTGTGATCAGAGTTGCTCTGTAGGTACCCATATTTTTTCATTGCCAGTGTGAATCTCCCAAACCAGGCCCTCGTGGACTTCTTCAATCTACATACTTCATTTGACCCAAAGGTGTCAGAAAAACCGGGTGGCCTCTTCTTCCAAATCTCCGTGCAGGAATGCATTCTTTACATAAAGCTGATGGAGGTGCCAGTCCAAGTTAGCTGCAATCGAAAATAATACTCGAATGGTGTCCAATTTTTCCACTAGTGAAAAAGTTTTTGAATAATCGATTCCATATGTCTGGGTGTATCCTTTCTCAACAAGTCTGGCCTTATATCGTTCAATCGATCCATTTGCTCTCCTCTTCACAGTATATACCCATTTGCAGCCGACAGGTCTCTTTCCTCTAGGCAACTGTACTGTCTCCCAAGTCTTATTCTTTCTCAAGGCATCCATTTCCTCCTCCATAGCTCTCTTCCACTCAGGTCTATCCATAGCTTCTACCTCATTTCGGGGCACCTTATCCATATAAAGGGCAGCGGAGAAGGCCTGTGTAGTCTTAATGAGACTCCCCCTGACTAGATCTGCCAACGGATACCTCTAGGTTTTAGGATCATGGTCTAGAGTATACTTCCTTGGCTTTACACCCCGAGTAGTCCTTGGAGGGAGAACATACTTGGGCGTAGTCGGGTCTGGTCCTGCATCATGGTTAGTCACATAGTCTATAGGAGGTAAAGTCTCAGGAGAACTCGTCCTTACCTGGGTATCCGTAGGAGGAGAGGACTGAGATGGTCCTGTCGGGTCGGGCTGTACTGTGTCAACTTCATGGTCCAAGGATGGTCTACCTGACTCGTGAGATGATACTTGCGCATGAGGCTGGTGCGTGAGGCACATGAGATGCGTACGTCAGAGTAGTAGGAGCTGAAGTTTGGCTTGGTGCAGGGGGCACAGGAGTCGACTGTGGTGCTATAAGAGATCTCAACCAATCAAGAGTGTTGGGTGCTTCCAGAACCTCCCCCTGACCTCTGGATTGGGGGAGATAATGGTACTCCGTCTCAACGAAGTTATAGTCCATAGTGGTCAGAATTTGTCTGGTTGGGGGGTGATAACACCGATACCCTTTCTGTGAGCCCCCATAGCCAACGAAGATGCACTTCTCTGAACAAGCATCAAACTTCGACCTACTCATCTTGGGAATGTGAACATAGACCGTACACCCAAAGACACATGGAGATAAAGACATAGATGGGGAAATCTGGGAGAACTCCGAGAATACCTGACTGGGAGTTCGAAAGTTCAAACTCTGAGTGGGTAGGTGATTAGCCAGGAAAACTGAGGTTGCAACTGCTTCGGGCAAAAAATGAGACGGGAAATGTGACTCGAGCATTAATGCTTGGATTATTTCGAGTAGATAATGATTTTCCCGTTCCGCTATACCATTTTCCTACGGGAATGAGGACACGTGGTCTGATGTAGCATCCCGTGCTCAGAACAGAAGGTTTTCAGGAATCTTGAATGAAGAAATGAGGCGTCGTACACAAGGTACCTCTACACCACATCCCGATGTTATGGTTGCTGATTC
>JAOYMZ010036814.1:0-15760 GCA_025802335.1 Pinguicula primuliflora | reverse complement strand
GACCATCCGAGCTGAATATCCCTTCGGATCCCGTCTCGATGTTGTACAGCGTTCCATTGCCATTCGAGATAGGAACCTTGCCACCGGAAGTTCCAAACGGCTCGTGATTCGATCCGAACCCAAACGGATCAGGGTTGTTCACTTGATCCACCGTCACTTCCTCCGCCTCCGCGTCCTCCGCACCGTAAGAGGCGGCGGAGTATCCGTCGAAAAGGAGGTGTAATCGCCGAAGGCAGCGTATTCGCCCTCGTCGAACGGACGCGCATCCACGTCGTCATCCCCGTCTAAGCCGTAAGCCTTGATTGATGCCATCTCCCCCTCTCTGCCCCTAGATCACAGCCTGAATTTTCTCACACACATTTGCAGATTAAGGGAAGAAATCAATTGTTCGTTCAAGGGTTCCGAGTTCCGACAGAGCACAGGAAAAGAAGATGAAGGTTTCTCTCTCCGCTGAAGTAGTGTGTGAATAAGTGTGTTAATGTGTGTGTTTTCCAAATAAAAAACTCAACACAGTAGGCAACTGCGTAGGATAAAAAACGCACAGTTGTCTACTGCACGGGCCTTGTCGCGCAGTTGCCTAATGCACGACAGGACATTTTCAAAATTCTTCCTTTTTGACAGTGCATAGTATTTAATTTACCTATATAGATACCCAATGTAAGTGTTCTGTCCTCAACTTTTTAATTTCCACTATCAATCATCGTTTGTTGTCGAAATCGAGCATACATATATACAATTTATATATAAGAGATTAAAAAATCGTACGTTCCGATAGCTCAATGACCACAATTTCGTTATATCTTCTCTCTTAGGGTTAAACATTCATTTATTATGATTTTATAAATTTTGGACGAAAGAGTTGCCATAACTATACTGAAATATGGGGATTTGATCTTGTATGTATAAAATTTTCATTTGTGCAACCAATTACGACAACGGGCATGACACACAGGGATTGAGTACGAAAATAAATTTACATAAATAATAAATAAGTAAATGCCAAAAATAAAATATAAGAACTACTTTGAAAATTTAATGTCTATGTAGTTTCGCAACCAGTATTAAAATTTAATTTAGGTGTTTGAAAGATTGATTTTAAGTTCGTTGGTCTTAAAATTTATATTTATATGATTTTTAGTTTTTTTTTACAACGAAAATAGCAAAATCAAAATTTATGATCGCTTCATAAATGTTTTGTCATGAAAATTTAGAAACGATGATAAATTTTTATTTCGGTACGTCAATACCAAATTTTCGATAAATTTATCATTCGCGATTTTAAATCCTGCTGCAAACCATCTTGGAGGAGGAGCGATATAAGACACCTCCCACTATGTGCACACCCTCACACCTCTCACTCACATCATGTGGGAGCACACACACATGTTGGTGTGTGTGGGACCCCTTCTTTACAAAAAATCTAAAACTCTATTTAAATATTATAAATCCTAGAGCTAAATATAAACCCAAGATCTAAATACTATAAACTCAAAGTATAAATTTATGAAAAATTGCCCATATTTTAATAAATTAGAGAGGGGTGCGCTGGGATGCTGAATTTAGAGGTACCTATATCATTTTTGATGATTTACTGATCAAATTTTGGAATTTTACTCCGAGTTGGTCACATCAAATTAAGGCAATGACCCAATAACTTGTAGGTTTCAGCCGTTTTTCACGAGCAAGCCACATATGGAATGTCATGATTCACGAATTAATTTGATTATGACTACTATTACTCATATATACTTTTTAGACCTATTTATATTTTACCCTACCCCCCACCAAAATCATGACCACATCCAAAGGAACCCAAAGACGTCGAGGTTAAAAAAATTAAAAAACGCAAACAAAAATGAATAAATTTGATAGGTGATTTCCACAAAAATTTCATTTTATATTATAACTTTTTATTTTATTTTCAATTTACTTTTTTTATGTTTTACTTAAAAGTCGGAAATTTTTTATTATATCATCTCCGACGGTGAAAAATCTAGAGTTTAAAAGTTCAAAATATAGATGTCACTGTCGCAACCTTAGCCGATCAGTTACCGCCCTTGTCGTGATCGACTCTGACCTTATTGTCGTCTCATTCATCGACTTATGTATCATCGCCGCCTTTGCAACAGCCTTCGCCTCCAAAGTCGCACATCTCATTGCCCTGTGCAACCTTGCCGAAAGTACCTCATACGATTTTGCATCCAATGTCGTCCTCGACGCCGCACTCGATAACCTTGTCGCGGAGACTACTGCCTTTGCCTTTATAACCACTGAACATCATGACCCTACATGTTCAGTCTGGATAATCTTGACGCCATTAATGCAGCCCAAATTGCCACCGTATTTTGGAGCTTATATGTCAACTTTGCTGTTTCTGTTTCTAAACTTCGTCGGGTGGCCAGAACAATCAAATTCTTTGATGTTGCCTCTAACTTTACCCTTCAGGCCAAACTACTTGGAGGGGAGCCATACACAATGACATCAACCACCATACACAATGACATCAAACTCCCTCCGTAGCAGTCTGTAGAGCATACATTATGTTTGTTTATTATAGGAAAATTCTAAGTGATAGCCATTCATGCTATGTTCGTAGATGTGGAGGGACTGTACACAACACAATTTCAAAATTTGCTAAGCATTTATTCGCCAGTAAGTCAGAAGATTTAGAGAAGTTGGAGTAGTGGGTAACTTCCCTGATTTTGCCTTGTGGCCAACTGTAGGATGTCTTTGACTGTTATTACGGTTTCCTCATGTTCAGTGGAACTTCTAAATTTCAGAAATGCTATAGTTAACTAAAACATGCTCACGAAATGCTCACGACTATGATGTGTCAGTGGGGGCCCATCCAAGTGTTGAAAATAAAATTCGTACCACACCACTAGCTTCCTGCCATCTATCCTTTCGTGTGGTGACCGTGAGACGCTCTTCGTGAGCTATATCACGCCTGTCTAAATTTCGAGAGCTGCCAACATAACATTGAGAAAGTGATGAGACAAACATCATTGTAAACAACACTTTTACCTGTTTCACTTAACCATTTTTCAGTTCGCTGGGTTAGTAGGCCTATGGTGTGCTGTACCTCACATATGTTTTCAAAGCAATGTCGGAGAAGGCGGAGGTGGGGCGGACGGAGCCCGCCCTGTGCACAGGGTGCCTCGGCGGCCGCCCAACCACTCCGGCAAACTTTATTTATTTATTTTTTATTTTTTATTTTTATCAGTTATTTATTTTTTATTAAAAATATTTTTGTAGAATTTTTGTATTCAACTTTTATTAAGTTTAAAAAACCACATGAAAATATTTATGCATTGCACTTTTTTTACCCCCCAAAAATTACTTTTATTCATTGAAAAGCATTTTTGTTGTCCCTGTTACTATCATTTCAGCCCTTAACAAGGTCTTCCATCTTCTTTGGTGCAGTTGAGGAATGCTGCTAGGATGAGTGTTGAGCAGCTCTGTTGCTTCTGATCAAGGGTGTTGTTCATCCTATAGTTGCTGGTTAATCCTTCATCTAGATCCATCTCTGTGGTGGTTGCGGCTCCTGCTCAAAATTTGCTTTGAACCTATGTGAAAGGCCTAGGTAAAAAAACAGGATTACTACCCATAGGCGAGCCTAATTCTTAGTTGTCCAAACTTACAATGGGTAACTCCTACCCGTCCGGACCCCGCTAAGTGAAGACGATAAATCGTCTCGCCTCCTCCAAACTTCTTTCGATAAATTTCAAGGGAAAGAGGAAAATCCGAAAGAGGAAAAAGAGTACGACACCCGACTTGCCTCTTTTTACAAATGAAGTGTGTGAGTGCCTCCCGCCCGTGAGTGTCTATCTAGGTGCCTGATCCTATTCCTAGAAGTCTTGCTGGAGAGACATGAGTCCTCCTCCTACTGTTTCTTAACTTGGAGACCTGCGGATGTAGCTCAAATCACTGCTGTAATCTCTTCTTCTGAGTAGAAGTTGTGGTCACCATTTTCGTATCCCCATTTAGCCAGGGATACCGTTGTTTTTTGAGTACCCTTAGCAGCTGCAAAAAGTTTTACATGGTTGTAATCTTGAAGAGCTTTTCTTATCCTCATGAATGCTCGATAGGTCATCCGTGGACATCCCCTTCCTGTGATAAAAAAGGATAATGATTGTCCTATCTCCACATATGCGTTGCTCAAGCTCAGATTCTTGAAGTAGACTAGTCCTATTAGAATAGCTTCCAAATCGGGTTCAGAATCTGTGGCTATAGCTGAAGAGAATCCCTCTTTCATTCTGCCATTGTGATCCCGTAGAATTCCACCTACTCCTGATTTGTTTGCTTCTTGCTGCAAGAAGATTGCAGTAGTGAGACGGAATGTCCCAGGTTTAGGTGTGTTCCTTACAGTTGCTAGTCTTGTTGGACATGGTGTGACTGGTAGGGAGAGATCTAATGCTGCTATGGGTTGTTGCTCAGATGAACTCACTGGCATTGACCACTTTGCTGCCCTTGCGATATGCCTTAGCTGGGCGATTATCTATCTTTCCACCAATTCTGGTTTGATCTCTTCACCCTGAAACTTTGCTTTGCACCTCTCCGTCCAAATATTCCAACTAATTATTAGTGGAAGGGTGTTGCGAATTGCTTCTATATTACCCTACGCTCCTGTTGTATTCCACATTTCTAGTCTCATATCTAAGGCAATGATAGACACAGGTAAACTACATCTACATTCAAATATATCCCAGAGATATTGTGCCAACTCTCCATAGAAGAAGAGGCGTTCTGCAGTTTCCTCACATGGGTTTGATTTGCAACATACGCACCTCGAGGCTAAGCTGATTCCTACTCTTCTCAATTTATCATCGACAAGCAGGGCATTGAGTAGAGTTTGCCAGACCAGTATACTCATTTTGACTGGGATATCAGAGCTCCATATGTACTTGAACTTACTTCGAGAGCTTTCTTGATGCCGTATTACATTCCATGCTCAACTGGATGTGAAGTTGCTTAGAGGTGTAGGCTTCCATACTTGCCTCTCTGATCCACCATATATAGGAGTTCCCTGAATTCTGGCTGTTATCTCCTCTGGAAGTTCAGTTTCAGTCAGTTCCCACTGCTCGTCTTTTATCAGATCAAGTGAGTACTATGTAGGGGAATTCCATCCTGGGGGCCCGAGGTGTAACCAGTCATCCCATTTCAGACTCACATTTGTGCCATCTCCTATGAACCAATGTGTGCGTACCACCATGATGTCCTTTACCAAGATCATTCGGTGCCAAATGTGCGAGCTTTTTCCATCAGCTGTAGTAGAGTGATGTTCAGCCCCTTTACAATATTTTTGGGACATATAGAATGCCCATAGGGACTCTCATTGCCTATATTGCCACCATAAATTCATCGCCACTGCTGTACTAATGTACTACAGCCTTCTAATTCCCAAGCTACCCTCGTTAGTAGGTAAATATATACGTTTCCAGGAGACCTAATGCCATTCCTGAACCCCCTCTTTAGTTCCCCATAAAAAGCCAATGAAAATAGATTCGATCTTTTTCATTATCATCTTGCTTGGGGCCATCGTCATGGACTGATAGATGGGTAGACTAGATAAAACATGCCGAATAAGAATTATTCTCCCACCCCTGGACAGAAATTTGGTGGTCCAGGAGTTAATCGTGTTTTGAATCTTGAGTATAAGCACATTGAATAGACTGGATAATTTTATGCCTATGTAAAGAGGTGTACCTATATAGATCTGAGGCAGAGTGCTATGCTTGAGTCCTGTCCATCCTGCTATACTTTCAATCTGATCCTGGCTTGCTTTTGTTGATATAAAGAAGCTGCTCTTTTGGATGTTTATCTGTTGTCCAGACATCAACTCATACTCCTTTAGCCATGTGAAGACTTATTGTAAGGCTCTTGGAGAGCCTTTAATAAACAGTAGCAGGTCATCGGCGAATGCTAGATGAGAAATACTTCCACAACCTCTTGGTGTCCTATAAGCACACCATGGAGATTCTATGATCATAGAGTTCAATCCTCTGAGCGCCTCCAAAGCAATAATGAAAAGGGCAGGAGAAATAGGATCTCCTTGACAGAGACCCCTTGTAGAGTGGAAGAATTCATGTACCTGCCCATTCCAAAGCACAAAAAACCAGTTGTTAGATATTATTCGCCATATCAGTTCAATAAACATTTCAGTAAAACCAAAAGCTCTGATAACTTTAATCAAATGTAACCAAGAGACATGATCAAATGCTTTTGACATGTCAAGTTTAATAGCTATATTTAAACCATCTTTTCTTCTATCAAGAGAGTATGATAATTCTTGTGCAAGTAAAGTGTTATCTGTAATTAATCTTCTCTTGATGAAGCTACTTTGGTTCTGTGATATATTGATTGGCAGAATGGCTGATAGACGGGTGGAGAGGATTTTTGTGATGACTTTGCCCACATAGTTGCAGAGACTGATTGGTCTCGAGTCTGAAATGCTGCTCAGGTTATCAACCTTAGGGACTAAGCAGAGGTATGTTGCAGTTGCTTCTCGCAGCAATTCATTTCCTGCAAAAAAAGAAGTGTACAACCCTCATAAAGTCTTCTTTTATTATAGACCAACAACCTTGATAAAAGGCGCCCGAGATGCTGTCTGGCCCAGGAGCACTTTCCTCATTCAATGAGAATACTGCCTACTTCGCCTCCTCCAGTTCATGCCAAGTACTACCATTCCCTGATGGAAGAAAAAGTCTTGAGGATTTATTCTGCCGAATCTGAACTATACGATGGAAATATGAGGTATTCTTGTCTCCCTCCTTAAGCCACTTTACTCTAGATCGCTCTTTCCAGTAGATTTCCTCTACGAGTAACTGGTTCTTTAGCTGATCATTAGCTAGCTGGAGTCTCTGTTTATCTGCTTCCCCACCAGAAGTGTCATATATACTTTCCAATTCAGCTATCTCAGCCTCTAACATCCTGATGTTTTCGAAAATGTTACCATACGACGTTTTATTCCATTCCTTGAGAGCTCTTCACAGTTACTTAAGTTTAATATAAAAGAGCTTGATAGGATTTTCTTCATGCACTGGTGCTGTCCAGCTTTCCAGGACCACTTTGAGAAAATGAGGATGATCTATCCAAAATCTATGAAATTGGAATTTTCCTGGTGTCCTTGGGCGTGTAGGCAGCATTTCTAGTAGGAGCGGGGCATGGTCTAAGCATACACGATTCAGATGAGATACCTAAATTCTTGCTGCCTCAACTATCCAACTTCCTGACAACAGAACCCTGTCCAGTCTTTTAAGCACTCTTACTGATCTCCGCCGATTGTTACACCATGTAAAACTGTTGTCACTATATCCTGCATCAGTTAGGTTGCAATCCTGAATTGCTTCTATGAATTCCCCAGTAGCTCGTAAGTTTATAGGCTTGCCTCCCTTCTTTTCTTTTGCTAATCTCACAACATTAAAATCTCCACCAATAAGGATAGGTTCTGCTACTGCATTGCATACTTGTCTCACGAACTGCCATAATTCCTGTCTACCCACCCTGTGACAACTTGCATAAATGTCTCCAATGTAGCAGAGGTCCGTACAGTTTTTAAAATAATCCTGCATGATTAGTAACTGTGAAGAATCTATAAAAGCTGAGCAGTTAGCAGAATGTTTCCACAGAATCTAGATGGTACCAGAACAGTTAACAACTCCACTCCCAAAGTTGATTCTCTTAAGCAGTATATCTATGTTACTTTTATTAACTTTCGGTTCTAGTATATCAGAAACTCTAAGGAATAAAGCTTTACTAGTCTGATTAATCTTCTCCGGGATAGTATATTTCCTACCCCCTTATGTTCCATATTATTCCTTTTGTCATTGGTTTAAGTTGTAGCATTTAGGATATCTGGAGGATTTCTTTTCTGGCTTATGAACTTGTTTATCAATCAAGTAATCCTCACGAAATTTTTGCCCTTTCTTCCTCTATGACTTTTTAAAGCGCCTAGAAGTATGAATCGTGAATTCCCCATCAGAGGCACTAGCCTCTTCTGTGCTTTGCCATAATTTATTCTGTTCTGCAGGGAATCTATATGCTTCATTTTCTGACATGATAATAGGTAGATTAGGGGAGGAAGGGGGTTCAATTCGCAAATCTACTATTAGGGATTTAATTTTAGTTATCTCTCCATTTGGTATTGGTTTTGAGTAGTTGAGCTCACTTTCTAGATCTTCTATGAGTGCATTATCCGCTGTATTAGCTGTAAGTTCTGTGATGTCTACTTGATCAGTGTTAGTATCCACTTGGGAGTTATCTTGAGCCATTACCACCTTATAGGTATGCTAGCTTAAACCTTTTTCCTATTTTTTGAGTTCTGCTTAGAGACCTTTGGGCTACTGTTTGTATTAGGAGAAACGTTTTTTGCCTTGGTCTAATCAGAGGAGTTCCCATCTATGATCTGGTTGCCTACATTAAGTGTTGGGGTAGTTGGGAGAGGATTATCTTGAGTTTGTGAAGGATTATAGGCATACATGATTCCCTTAAAGATTTCTGAAATTGTATTCGGATGGGACAGATATAGTTTTTTAAGGGCCTAGTTAATTATGTCTTCTAATAGCACTATCCCAGAGTCTCCTACCTCATTAACACTAGAGTATAATACCGTTTGGGTGGGAAGGTAAGCTGGTGCATTAGCATTTAATTTGGTTTGTGGACTTGTATCCTTTTTTTTTGTTTAGGCGGTGGACTTGAATCCTTATATTCAGCATGTTCTATCCTAATAGAATAATAATGTTCAAGATCATCATTTTTTCCAGTTATCTTTCCTGTTTCCGTAGAGGTATGTTTTGTAACATCCTGGTCTGCACTTATATCTTCACTAGCAGTTAGGGGGTAGGTAGGTACATTTTGATTTTCTACTGCTAGATCTAGCACCATGCGTTCATTTTCCAGGTTAGGACAATCAGATATAGGATCACCAGGAATGTTTAACGGTTCCTTTTCAGTATCAAAGAGAATTAAATCAGGATACGTACCTGGAGAGGGAATCTTACCTGTTGATTGCCTCTGTTCATTTGTCTGATCTACCAGTTTTGTCAGTTCTGGTATGAATTCTGTCCTCATTGGGAGAGAACTGGTTGACGGAAGATCATTAGGAGATTGTCATTGTATTGGCCTGTATATTTTCACCGCCTTTCCTTTGAGCTTCCTTGAATGGCCTGGAGAGATCTTTTCGAGCTCCATTTCCTCTTGGAGGTTTGACTGACTGAGAAATAGGCTGCTGTGGCTGAGCACTAGTCTTATGCGACTGAGTTTCATTCAATTCTGCATTTGGAGATTTGCCCTTGGCTGTATTGCCAATACCTATTCCTTCCTCAGTGTTATTCTGGTCTGATGCCTTTGGGAGACCATATCTGCAATCCTTTTCGTTATGACCTTTGCGCATACACTTTTGACAGTAAGGCAGAATGGATTCATACTTAACTTCTTGCTCAAACCGCTTTCCATTTCGCTTCAGCCAAAGTCTTATGGGAGGTGTTTCTAACAGGTTCAGCTTCACACACACTCTAGCCTCGCTTGGCTATTTTAGTGTGATTGTGGTTTGATCTAGCATTACTGGTACCCCTACCATAACTGCTATCATGCCAATACTTTCCTTGTCAAATAAATATAGAGGCAGATTCGGGAATGATATCCATACCAGTGCTATGTGTGGCTCAGCATCATTTTTTAAATCTACTGTCCACTTGAAGATTCTCATCGTATAACCTTGTATAGACCATGAATCCCTCATCCAGATATGCATTCTGTCCTCATCGCTGTGAAATCTTAGCAGAAAATATCTTTGGTCTATCAGTCCGATCGTAAAGTCAGATTTTAGGCTGCTTTCAGTTATGGATTTGTGGATCACATCTATTGAAGGTCTTCCGTAACTGAATTTACCTATGAGTGCGTTCTGGAATGGTGCTGATATATACATGACTGATTCGTCTGAGAATTCGATTTCTGCCCCACCCTTCCATTTAGAGATAGTCATTGAGATTTTGGGGCGAGCCAAAGTGTTCGGTGGAAGGTTATTATTCGATTAGAGCGCTGCTGCAAATGACTTCTCCAAATTCTGCGTAGTATTTTTCTCAGGTATGGCGGTCGCATTACTGGCGCTGCCGTAAGGGTTGGATCTATCTTTAAAGCCTAACGTAGTAGAAAGATCTTGTCGGCGGCCAGTTAGGAACTGATTTTTGTAGGGTTAGGTCGAAATCGTAGTCTTGTGTGTGTAATCGCACGTAGTAGGTACGTAGTTAGCGCGTGAGCAGTAATCAAAACTTGCACCTCATTATATAGATGTGTCTCAAGAAAAAAGTTTTCCACAACTAATGTGGGACAAAATAGGTATAGCTTCTAAGGCCCTACATTGGTTGTGGAAGGTTAAAAAAAATTTCTTCCCTCTATAAATAAGAGTTACTACATGTTTAAACTTGTAGTATTAGGAGTTGGCCACTATTGGTCCGAAACCTTAAATTTGTACTAGGCCCAAATAATTTTTGCTGGCGGCCCACCACACTTTCTTATGGTCGTTTTACTTCGGTCCATTAAAAAAATAGACCTATTTTCTGGGAGGCCGCCCCACTAGCCGGACCTCCCCATGGGCCTGATCAGGCCAAAGTCAGAGCGCTCCTAAGGTTTTGGCCGTCGAGGCAGTCGACTTCTAGAACACTATTTCAAAGCGATGTCATACTTGTGGAGAAGTTTCACTTTGCGCCAGAAGATGATCTAAAGTTTCAATTTGTGGTGCTTTGAAGCAAATGCACTTTGATGCCAAAGAAACTCTTTTGACTTGGATCCTGTCGTCCACCGGGACAATCTGATGCATTACACGCCATACGAATAAGCTAATCTTGGTGGGGATAAATTGTTTTCAAATCTTTTTGGAAACAGTGATTAGGTGCGTCTCTTAGCCTGATCATGTCTCTAACAGTCGTTGCCTATGGGCACAATTAAAACAATCAATTGAAATTTTATACATACGAGATCAAAAGTCTTATGTTTCGGTGTGAAATTTTGTATTCTAATAAAGGACTACCTAACCTTAAGGAAATTTTTTTTCGAAATTTCCAAGAACAAAGTCATCGAAAACCTGTTAGAGCATGTGCCTTTTGATTTCCTATATATAAAAGTATTGATTATTTCAATTCTGATATTAGACGATGAAAATAGTTACATTTTTTTATCCCCAATAATAATGATCAGAATGTTAAAATTTGCGCTCCGTCGTGGGCAATGGGCATTCAATCCCCAAAAAATTATTTAGTCCAGAGCTTACACCTTTGTCCATGTGGCTCCCTGACCCCCAATTCTTATTCTCAATGCCATGAGCTCCGTAAGTCATCCTCAATAAAGACTAGTCCGGGCACAACAAGTACAGCAACAATAACATATATACCAATGGCATCCGTCTCTCCTCCTGTATGCTCATTTAAAACCCTAACCCTAGAAGAAGAACCCACCATTTGGAATTCGCACATTCATTCTGACCTGTTTGTCTGTGTGTTTTCTCGAGCGTGTGTTATGTACGTAATACATATATATACCAAGGTTTGTCCTTTAGAGATCTGTTTGTTTGTTGTGGGTGGGGTACTGGGGTGTGGTGTGGTGATTGATGTGTGTGTATGTGTTTGTGTCCTGGCCCGAGTTAAGTTGTGTCCTCTGTTCTCTCTCCCTTTTCTCGTCCCTCTTTTGTCTCCCTTCCTTTTTGTTTTTTAGTCTGTGGCTCTCTGGCTGTCAATTTGCAGTCATTCTCTAGCAGATATCAAACTCTGATACACGGATACGAGACCCATGTGACCAGACAATTCACGGCGAAAAAGAAAAATGGGGATCTTTATTTATTTATAACAACACAACACACACAGACCAGACTCACTCACTCCTCAGGCTTCTTCAATTGCCCTCTCAGACACCGAGTTAACCTGTACTCTCACGCTCTCTCTGTTTATACTGCAATCATGGAGACAAACACGGCGGTGGCGGCGGTAGCAGGGAACGAAGACTGCGGCGGTGGTGGTAAGAACAGCAACAGTAACGCGGCCAGCTTCATGTGCCGGCAGAGCAGCACGAGATGGACGCCTACGACGGAGCAGATTCGTATACTGAAGGATCTGTATTACAACAACGGCGTGAGGTCGCCGACGGCGGAGCAGATTCAGAGGATCTCTGCTAAACTCAGGCAGTATGGGAAGATTGAAGGGAAGAATGTATTCTACTGGTTCCAGAACCACAAGGCCAGGGAGAGACAGAAGAAGAGGTTCACCACGGATCATATACCAACTATAAACAACCGCAGTATTACAAATCCGGTGGCGGCGGCGGCGGCGAACAACAGCTCTTGGAAGCATAACAACGAAGACAACCATCATCTCCATCTCAACCCCACTCCATTTTACAGCAAGTTCTCAAAACCCACAATCCCAACAAAATGCAATATCCCAACAACAAATCCCTAATTTTGTTTCTTTCACGGATTGTCTCTCCAGGTTTTCTCTCCGTTGGCTCTGCAGGAAGAAACTACGGTTATGGATCCATCGCCATGGAAAAAAGCTTCAGGGTAACATTTTTCTGCATGAAATTATTGCAGATTTTAACCAAATACCCAGATTGTTTTTCACCTCCCTTTTCTTGCAGGATTGTTCCATCACTCCGAGTCCCGTCATCGTTGGTGGATGGGGCGGCGTGGATCCATACTACCATCCACTTGATCACAATGCTCTGCAGCAAACCCTAAAAATGGACGCCGGAGAGGAGGAAGACGACGACGACCATGAAGAAGATGATGCCGGACCGGAGATCGAAACGCTACCGCTATTCCCGATGCACGGCGAGATCGGAAACCGCAAGACGCACGAGGAGTACCTCAGTCCGTGGCCAGCCGCCGCCGCCGGGGGCAGCGGCGGATGCTCCCGGGCTTCTGTGGAGCTAACTCTGAATTCCTATGGTTCATCTTTCCCTGATTTCCCTTGATCGATTCTGTATGGTGAACTGCTATCTAATTACATATCTGCGTGAAGCTAATTACTATTAATCATACTATAAGGGTCCGAGGGGTTGGTGCCCTCCTTAATATCACACAAATCCAAATAAGAACAATTTTCTGTTACATTCGGATTAAAAAATTTTAGATTTACGTTTCTGTCAGTACGATAGAAATGAGACGATCGAGTAACATTCCACGGGTCTTCGGGTTGATCCGGGTCGTCATTAAATATTGAATTGATCTGTCTCATTTCAATATAGGGATAGAAACACAAACACAAGTCTAAGGCATTTTAATCTCTAACTAATATCCAGAATTTTTGTCCAATACGCGCATACAACATAAACATGTTTCCATTGCATTGCATGTGTGTGTATCATTTGCAGCAGCTGTTTTCTTCATTAATGTCTGTCTGCAAGCTTTTATGTTCCCATGGGTTGCTTTATCCTAATTCGGTAGGCTTCAACTCTGTCGCAGTTCTTAATTGTGTGCAACAGTTTTCTCCTTGTGTATATACTTCAGTTCTCATTGATTGCATTACAAGAAAGAGTTAGATGCAGATGAGGAAAGAATCGGCTCATTAGTTGCAGCAGAAACTTTTAGAGATTGGTTTCCTGTCGTCTTAAATTGGTAATGAAGCAATGGAGGAGAAGTAATGTTTAGCAGAGTAATTGGAGAATGAAAATGGAATTGTCAGATGTGGGGAGTTTCTTTTTTTTTTTAAACTAAAGATGCAGTATTATTTTGGATATATACGCCACCATCCATTTGCACATACAACATTCACGACTGTGTGTACACGGTCCACGGATACATACATGTGAAGGGTATATGTATGGGCGCGAGAGTACCCCCATACATCAAACCAACAAGTAAATGATTAAGGCGTTAAGTTCGAAATAATGTTCTTGAAGTTTGAAACTTGCATCAAACCAACAAGTAAATGTTCCTTGTGGCTACACAAATTCAGGCTTAAAGTTAATTACTAGAAAATGTCTTAAAACCTCGGTGTGATAAGGCAATTGTCAAGCTCGTCTAAATATTGTCTAAATATTGATCGATCATCCTCTGTTATCCACCCTAAACGAATGCTGTCTAAGTACCCCTTTAGGAATGTCTAAGTGGGTGTAGGTTAACCAAATAATGTTCACTAATTTTTGGAACACTATTTACAAGTTTAAACATAGACAACAAAGTTATGGCAATTTTATAACCCCAATTTTAGTTACTTATGAATCCGGCTACCACTTCAAGTTCAAAATACAAAAAAACATTGCCTTAATATAACGTTCATGTTTGCGTGATGATCCATCGCCCAAGTGTGAGTCCTAACTCCTAATGATGGTTGGTGTTGAAAATTAGACTGCAAAAAGAATGAAGTGATAGAGGGAGACCAATTATTGGGAGAGGGGACTAATTATAATGCCATCAAATTACTAGCATGTCACTCATCACTCACTCAAAACTACTCTCATTCCCAAAACACTTTTCCCAATACCAAAACCATATCCAACGTTTAGCCAGACTAAAATTGAAAAAGAAAAAAATTAAAGGCAAATCCTTTCATTTGGGTTTATGATTATGAAGAATGAAAATGGTAGCAAAAAAAAGTTCACGACTAGAAAGAAAAGTTACTAATAAAAGTTATTTTGCATGGATCTTCAGTCCTATTATGAATGAGGCTTGTTACTTGCACTGTTATGAATTACAGGTCCTCATACTCCCAAGTCCCAACCCAAGTAAGATTTAATTGTTGGGCGACTCCTCAACTAGCAACAACCGGTACTAAACTGATCTTTAAGGGTCATATCCATTGAGAAAAGGATGTAACTAATACTCCTCGTTATTCAAAGTTATGATGCAAAATGAAACTTTTTTTGTGTTAAGCAAAGTTATATTACAAATAAATTCACGAGTTTTTACATATTAGAGTCGGGCCATAATGGGATCGGGCCGAATCATCCAAAGCTGCAATGAAATATTCAGTTCATTTTCCATTGTTTTTGTCGACAGCTTCAGCCATTCCCGCAACGTGAGTTTGGTTGCCTCACATATTTTTCCAATTGCCCATAATCTCCGATGAAATGTGATACATTTCGTTGGTTCCAAATCTTCCACTGAAAACCATTCCGAATGGTGTTCCAAACAGTAGATTTGATGTTGTGTGGCTTGAGATTGACAAATTCGGCTACTGTTGGTATTGTAATTGTAGCATCAGCCGGTAATGCCAACTATTCTGCAATTGCATGCCATCGTTATTTTTATTGGGATTTTTTATATAATTAAAAATTTTATTTTGACTTGAATTATTAGTGGATTCTAATTTCATTAGAATTTCTCTCTATAAATATTAGATATCTTGGACATTAGGGTTGAGAAAGAGCCAGAAAAGAAAGAGAGACTTGGATCCATAAGGTGGTGAAGTCGATCGTTCAGTGTATGAGGCTGATTGAGCACGAAATCGGTGAACAAGTTTTGGGTTTTGTTGGACTGTTCAATTGGGTGATTTTTCTAGCAGTTGGGAAATATTATGTGGTATTCGTATTTACTTGCGGTTAGTAATTGAATACACTATTTTTGTTGCTTGGTTTATCTTCTGATTGGTATGGCGATATAATTGTTATGGTTTGGATCGAGTTGGCGGTGTGGCTGAGGCAAGATGAAGACAATCTTGACATATGGGTTAACGGATGTTGATCTTGAGGAACTAAAAATTGAGTTAGACAAGAAGCCAATGAAGCTTGGAATGAAAGTTCAAGTAGCTTGGAACCATGGTAGTTGAAGTCT
>JAOYMZ010036813.1:0-32070 GCA_025802335.1 Pinguicula primuliflora | reverse complement strand
ATCTATTCTAGCTTGATTTATACATGTTTTGGTAGGAATTGATCAAAAACTCAAGATCCAAATTCAAAGAGGCCGAAGTGGAGATGAACTATGAAGGTTCGGACCTTATGCAACAATTGGACACCCTTAGCACGTGGCATATACATAATTTGGACCTCAAATTCAAATAAAGATGTGCATTCAAGTCTTGAGGACAAAACAACACAATTTAGGAAGTTGTCAACCACCCTTTCAAAAGTTGTCTCTCCATTTTGGGAAAGAAGTGCGAAAAGACATCAGTCTCCTTGCAACTAAACGGGCCTTGCAACGCGAAATTGAACCATTTGGGTTTTTCTTTAAACAAAAAACCCATTTGCATCCTATCATCTGGTGATTTGGAGGTAGGTCAGTGACAATCCAAGTGTGATTCTTTTCAAGTGTAGCCAATTCAGACTGCATAGCGTTGACCCATAATGGATTTTTTGAGGCCTGAGCATAAGTTTGAGGTTCTGGCGTGGCTGGAGTAGACATTAAGCATATAGCTGCTGGTGAAATAAGAGCTGAGTCACCAGACATATAGTAATCCTGGTGCAAAGATGGCGACTTTCTGGTACGAGTACTACATCTCTGTGGAACGGCTGGTGCAGTATCTTGTTGTGTTCTGGAAATGGGAAAATCATCAGATGATGTATTATCATGCATATTTTCAGAAGAAGAACCATCAGGTAAAAAATCAGTAGCCTTATCCTGCTGTTCAACTGGAAATGGATTAGCAGAAGCTTGGTTGCCTGCAGGTTGTGGAGCATCAACTTGTGAGCCTTGTGTAGACTGCTCATGACCACGAACGTCACAAATAGGCAACGGAACTTGTACTGATGTTTTAGGATGAAATGTTTCTGATACCGAGGAGTTGCTTCTGAAGGGAAAGACATTTTCATAAAATTTCACATCCCTGGACAAAACCATCTTTCCTGCAGCAAGATCATAAATTTTATAAGCTTTACTCACACTTAAATTACCAACAAAAACTCCCTTGAAAGCTTGAGAATCAAACTTTAGCTTATGACGCTGTGTATTTGTATAATAACACAAGCATCCGAAGGTCCTGATGCCAGAAAGATCAGGAGAATCTCCAAACAGCACACTATGCGGACTTTGCCAATTTAACACAACAGTAGGTAACCTGTTGATCAAAAAAGCAACAGTTAATATTGCCTCACCCCAGAACTTAGATGGTAGAGAACTATGAAACATTAAGGCCCTTGCAACTTCAAGAAGATGACGATGTTTCCTTTCAACCACACCATTTTGTTGGGGTGTATACGGTGTACTTCGCTGGTGTATTATGCCAAGAGAGGAGTAAGTTCACTATAACTCCTGTTGATAAACTCAAGACCATTATCAGTTCTAAAGATTTTCACTTGACATCCGAACTGTGTCTTTATCATGTGGAAGAATTTGGTTAAGATTTGGCACACCTCATACTTCCCTTTCATAAGATAAACCCATGTGCCCCTGCTATAGTCATCAACAATCGTTAAGAAGTAAGTAAAACCATTCATAGTAGGCACTAAATATGGACCCCATACATCTGCATGAAGTAACTCAAAAGGTGCAACCGTGGTCAGCTTGTGAATAGGAAATGACAATCTGGTTTGCGTAGAAAGATGACATGCATCACATGGTGCATTAAGATCAGAAGTCATAATATTTAGCTTGAGTTTAGATAGGACATTAAAGGACGGATGCCTCATTCGAGCATGCCACAAAACAACATCAGCGGGACAAGACAAAATAGTAGAATTACAAGCTTCTTGACTAAACAAAACAAAAGGAGAACTGACGGATCTTGAAATGGTTGTCAATGTCTCTTTGATTGCAGCTGAAGGAACCAGGACATACAATCCCTTTAATTCTTGTCCCACTGCCAGAACCTTGCTAGAGCTAAGGTCCTGCACGAGACAAAATTGAGGGTAGAAGACAATTTTAGCCTAGGAAGACTAGGTGAGCTATGACACAGAAATAAGGTTGAAACGGAAACTAGGGATATGCAAAACATTATGAAGGATAAGGGAGGGCGACAATGAACATCTTCCAACATTTCTTACATGAGCAACAACCCCATCAGCTTGTTTAACCAACATCGGGCTGTGAATAGGTGACCAATTCTGGAAAAAATTTAGATCATGACACATGTGCGACGAAGCGCTAGTGTCAATTACCCAAGTTCGAGAATCAAGTGAAGGTGCAATTGTGAGAGCATGTATAAATGTTTTACTAGTAAAGGCTTCAGCATCTGCATCACGGGAACCTTCCATGTCAGCATTAGCATTAACAAAATCCTGGAATAGACGTGCAAGCTCTGATATGTTCATGCTGGAGGAGTTTCCACCTGCCTGTTCAAGACTAAGAGGTGTTGACTAACAATCTGCAATATTAGCAAACTGTATTCCTCTGTTCCTCCTCTGCTGCTCATGCACTCGAAAACAATTTGCAATCGTATGACCCCTCATCTTACAATGAGTGCAAGATTTGAGCTTGTAACACTCTGAAATCACGTGCCCTGGAATATTACAATTCTCACATCGGATATCATTTCTGCTTCTGGTATAGTTACTGATGTTTCCACGTCCAGCTGAAAATTTTGAAATCCATTTAGGACCAGGTACCGGTGATTTGTTCTGCTATGACTTGTAACTTTCCAGCAGCTTAGAAATAAAGACAGAATGGTCATTTGCATCGCTGTGAATGATTAGCTCCTCCTTCTGTTTTTCTATAGCCAGCATAATGGTAGAAACTCTGTTAAGACTGGGCAATGGCTGTGAAGCTATGATTTGACTGATTACAGGCTCGTACTCTGATCTCAAACCAAAGAGGAATTGCATCATACGTTCTTCATCATTCAGGCCAAAATCTCACTTCGTCACCAGACGCATATAATTCAAATCATCCCATAGTCCCTTTAGCCGGTTAAAATATGCTATCACTGATTTTGTATCCTTTGCTTGATGTTTGCAATTTCCTTTCGCAACTTATAAACCATGGGACCATTATACTCTCCCAATCTTTCACGCAACTCCTTCCACAATTCCTTAGCCGAATTTGTAGTATACTGAAAACCCTTGAGAACTTCCTTATCAATTGAGTTGTATATCCAGGATGTGACCATAAGGTCGGCACTGACCCAATTCTCATACTCCTCAAAATTTACATCTTTAGGTGGATGACAATTCTCATCAATCAGCCATAATTTTTTCTTTGCACCCAAAGCCATTCGAATCGCATGACTACAACTCTGATAATTCAGAGTGTTTAAAGGTACTGTAACAAGTGTCATACCTGGCTCATCAGTGTCTCGAACAAATATTCTCCCTTTACTTCCAGATCCGGGGTTGATGACGCCCAGACTTGCTGCACCTTGATCGGTCTTGGGTGGAACTATCTCCTTCTCTTTTCCTTCGTTTAAAGCCATAAACTGGGAGTAGACTAAAAGAATATGAACTTGATAGAATTTTGGCGAAACGAACGAGATATGAGTTTCGAATAAAACCGTGGATGGATCTTTTACATATGCTCTGATACCATCTTGCGAGTGAAGAGTAAATCCTGATCTGTATAGACTTGAAACAACATATTCATCAACAACTCAAACCAAGATAATAAGATCGGCTCAAGAAGCAGATTCAAAAATCAGAACTTGACACTAGAACTTTCTTAAAGTCGCTCGCTGCTTACAAAAAATATTTACAAATATATTTATACATATATCAACCGGACCTAACACAAATTGGGCCTAAAGTTTACATAAACCGACAACTAAGGAGAATGGGCCGAAACAGGTAGAAGCCCATTCTCAATAAATTGTCCAACTCCGTGACCCGCCCTGACTCCATGACCCCACCCTGTCCAGGCCAGGACTTCTCGCGTTCCTGTGGTGTGGACCCCGTCCTGGGCAGGTGCCCGTCCCCGTGGAGAAAATTTTACCTGAATATTTTTATTTTTCTTTTATTATTCGAATATAAATAAAAGCAGTTTCCCAATAACTCAACCATTCAGCTATTCCCCCAACCCCCCAGAATTTTCCCGTTCATCATCCCGCCGTGAACCTTGGGCAACTGCATCCCCACACAGCCCAGAACCATCATCCCCCTAATGATCTCCCCCGACGACAATTTTTTTTGCAAAATTTACAGACCTGAAATCTCTAGTTTCGGAATAAGTTTCTCGGCGATTAACTAGAGAAACTTCATTCACGCATTTAGTCATTGCTTTTTGCCTGTAATCATCTCGCAGACGGTACTTCGGACGTATTTTCATCATTAATTTGCTTTTAACGAGCTCGTCGCTATTTCATCTGGACACTGGAAGTTTATATTTGGCTAAGATACTGATTAGGGTTTATAAGTTTGTTGGTAGTTGGCCAACAATCTTGGACAAGTAAGTAGATATAATTTGTTACTATTAAAAATCGGTGATTTGTCTCTGGAAACTGGTATAACTAGGATTTCGATGTCATGATGAACCAAGAAGAAAAGACTCAGACTGCTGCTACTTCTATCGAGGTAATTTCTCTGATCCATCTGATGTAGGTGTCATATTGACTAATTCGTGGGGGATAAATTTATCTGGAACATTTTAGTTTTTGTTAGTCCTTCCTGCAAATCTTATGCTGCTCATGTATTTCAATCTGATAAGCTGCAAGTAATTGAGGATCTTATAGGCACTAGCACGACTAGGACTAACTCTCCTTGCTAGGTTTTATTGTAATGTATCCTTATTTAAAGATACTCCTCGTAAATGGAGATAGATTTCACGTCCTGAAAATGAAATTATTGTTTACTATTTCAATTGTAGACTTTGAAAACCATTCTTCTCGTCAAAACCATGAAATTTATTGTTTTCATTCATTTATATGTGTCATTCGAAATAAGTAAAACAAGGGAAAACAATAGAAATTGATCCGGTGAACCCTTCATTTTCCAGAGTTTGTTGGTAATCATGAAACAAATAATAGGTCAACTCTCACATTGTTATATGTATGATTTTTTATTATTGTTCGCTGAATATATCATTTTTCTGCCATGGATTGTGCTGGTAAAAAATAGAATGATTAGAAATCTCAGCAACCCCAATTTTTTTTAACGACTTCATATCTTATTTGTGAAATAATATGAAAATAAAGCTCGGTATTTCATTTTAATGTTACTTGTTGACTGACATTCTATAAATCATGGAATCAACTGATGGATTAACAGTCCCTGTCGATGCTGTTATTTTAAAATAGTATCTTCATGCCATCCGAGTGATCCTTACTTTTGTACGTCTACTGCCACACTGAATGAAAGACTGAGGTTACCTTGTAAAAATATAATGGACCATGATGTAGGTTACTCGTTGTACTCTCATACACCTACACATTTAGTTATGTTATCATATAGTTGTCCTGTTTCCTGTCAATAATTCATTGATTTATTGTAATCTTTAGGAACAAAACTTCAATGACCCATATGGAGTTCAGACATCATATCTATCTGCTAACTGTAACCTACAAGGGGAAGATCATAGCTTGAGAGAAAATGGAGGTCATTTGAGTTCTACCTACCAGCATGATCAGCAATTGGAAAAAACCTTGCCTGTTGTGCAAGATCAAATATCTTTGGCACCTGTTGCCTCTGTTTCGTGTTCAGGACTTGCAAATGTTGCACAAGATTATAGTGGTCACGCTTCTTATTCAAATACTGATCCCTATGCATACAGCAACACGGGTTATGCACCTTACTATAGTCAGTACCAACAACAGACTAATCAGTATCAACAGCAATCAGGTCAATATCAACTGCAGCCAGGTCATTATCAACAGCAACCTGGTCATTATCTACAGCAACCAAGCCAATACCAACCGCAGCCCAATAACTATCAGCAGGAAGCAAATCTGTCTTACCCTCAGCAAGTTGGGGCTTATCAAAACACAGGTGCTCCTTATCAGCCTCTTTCTTCATTTCAAAATACTGGGTCTTTTGGTGAATCTGCAAGTTACTCAAGCACTTATTACAGTCCTGGTGATTATCAGACATCTGGAAGTTACACAAGTGGCACTTATGGTGCTCAGACTAACTTTTGGCATGGAGCTCCATATACAAATTACACTAGTCATCAGTACTCAAACTTCCCCCCAGACTCAAATTCAGCCTATGGTTCGACTACTACTGTTGCAACATCACAATATCAGCAACGACATAAGCAGTGGGAGGGTTATTACAGTCAGAGTCCTACCGAAGTGATCTGTGCTCCTGGGACGGAAAATATATCTGCTCCTATTTCGTCTGTGAATAGCTTTGTTGCTAGTCAGGACAGCCTATTTGCAGCTTCAACGCCTGCTCCTTACACCCCATTGTCTAGGCCAGAATCTAGTTCGTCTGAATTGACATATACAAAGGTATGGTTTTCAGTTGTTTAATATTACGCTGTAAGGTTGTATACATCAGTTCTTAGAAATTGAAACTATATTTGCAAGTAACCGTATTGGAAACTATCATGAAATAGACTATGGTTTATAGTGTAAGAGAAGCGGAAGAGGCGCCCAGTGCGGCATGGCCACCCAGCTTTTGGCCTAAGTAATTGTTATGTGCGATCCTTTCTATTCAGTTAGTGCTAGATTATTGATTGTTGCATATCCTGATTTCTTAGAAATCATTTTTAGGTTTCTACTGTCATAATTGTAAGTATCCAGCACAAAATGATCATCTGAATGGAAACCTGAGCTTTAATTGGATCACAGTGGCTTGGTACTTCCGTGCAATTTCTGTTCTCTTTTATTGGGTTCAATGGTCATTGATAGAATATACAAGTCGACTGGTTCACTAATATCAATTATGAAGTACCATTCGACTGCAAAACTACTAGCTCTCCATCTGATGTTTGTGCTCGTAGCTTTTGCTCACCTACTAAGACACTTCCCTCTAACCAATAGGTCGAGTCTTGAGGGAAATCACTATTTATTCTCCTAAAGTAAAGAGGGAAAAATGGAAAATGTTAGTAATTAATTTCATGGTTAGTAAAATTCTTGATTTTATGCACTGTATAGTGCCTTGAATTATTCAATTTTCTATACGTTTTTTTTTCTGTGTTTAATATACTTTCCAATCCATTTACCTATAATTTGACTCGAATAACTGGCGTGAATTGTTTTTCAGTGTGATAATCTCAGTGTCCTTGCTCTTTTACTTTCTATAGCTATAAGTTTAAAATCCAATGACCCTTCCACGTTGAATGATGCCAGCGTAAGTGTACTTCGGTCATACAACCGGATGCACTTTACATGGGTCTGCAAGTCATGTTAGTGTGATAACAGTCGTGTGAAGCTGTAGTTATGTCATTATTAGCAAGAGCTATCCCCAAGTTTTTTGGAGTTTGTGTACAGAATGATATCCAGAGCTGGCAATCAATTAAAGTTCTTAGCTCTGCTTTTGGTCAGGAACTTGTTAAATGATACTTTTATCTTGATTGCATAATACATCGTACAGCTATTTATACATGTAAAGAAAAACTGGTAACAGGCAAGTAAAAAAATAAATTCAAACGCTCATTTACAACTGCAAAAAAATTGTATTTTATATTCTTAAATATGAATATAAAATATAATTATACTTGTCCTTTTCAAGCTCTCCCAAGTTGATCATGGTTATATGAAATACGTCAATTGAGTGTAGATGTCATCGGCATGGCCTTTCAATTCTTTGAAACCTGTTGAATCTTTGAGGGATTTGAGATCAGAAAAATATTATCTAGGAAGGAAATTGATTGAATTCATATGTGAACGATAACTAAGAAATAATCAAACTATCAAATATACTAGTATCTATGATACTATCCAATTGAATTGAATCTTATATCAGATAATCATTTTTTATTCTGCATTGACTGACTGTATCTCTCATTCTTCTTGCCCAGCTGCACGTTGAATTTATTATAAAGAGGCATCTCAATTTTTATTAATCATGTAATTAATATTGCGTTTCTGGTTTTACAACTTCTGTGGAGGCCAGTTTGGAAACTTAATTTCATTAATTTTGAAGAGATATTTTCAGTTATTTGATTAAACTCGAATGCCACTCTGCTGTCTTATATACTGATTTTGTTGTCAGCCGGTTGCGACAACTGGAAGTGTTTTTGAAGGTTACTGGACGCATGATGCTCCTACATTCAACAGTAACCCGCCTAACTTGGTACCACATGCTCATAAGGCATCAGAATTAGCTACATATGAAAGTTTTCAAATCGAACACAACAATGCACATGCTCACGGTTCTACCTCACTGCATACTGCTTATTACCAGGTTTCTCAGAGTCACCAACCAACTTTCCAGACAGTCTCAAAACCTCCTGAACCTCCAGATTCACGTAAAGCATGCAAGTTACAAATCCCAACTAATCCCAGAATTGTTTCCAGTCTTCCCTCAACTTTATCTAGAATGGACAAAGATAGCTCTATAGGTAGTACCACACAGAAGCCAGCATATATCAGTGTTCTAAAAGAGAAGTCAAATGAAAATATTACGCCACATGAAGAAGCTGAATCTATGTTGAAGGTTAGAATTTTCTATTTTTATCTTCCTATTTTGCTGGGCCTGCTTGGTTCAAAAAGAGCTAAAGAATATATTCAGAATGACATGTCTGCTTACTTTATCTTATCAATTATATCACATGCACATGTTGAACTCTACATGCAATGACAAGAATATGTTGGTCTATCTTTCATAATATAATTAGGATAAAAATAATGTTCTGCTGAATAGGACTATAAATGGCTATCAATGACGATATTATCCAAATAGCTCATGGAAAGAAACTTAATTGAGATAGGGTACCAATTAAACATATTGGGTTGATGCAGGTCTCATTTAGAAAACTGTAGGAGAGGCCAAAAGACTGGATCTGCAAAAAATGTGTTCTTTTAGAGGTTAAGATGACATGACCATTCATGGAACAAAGTAGGGCAGATGAGTATAAGTTTATTTAGATATTTAGAAGACTGATGTTGCAATCAGTTTAGCAAGATATTGGTCATGATTGGTTATGAAAAGGCACATCTCTGAAAAGTCAATTAGGTGCATGATGCCATTTGTATTTTTGTGGGGAAAAGGATTATCTAAGAAACCAACTTTGGAAGGTTCTTGCTTCCTGTCATTTGGCCTCTTACTCGTGGTTTAAAACTAAGATGGAGTGGCGAAATGCTCATTCTATTGTAGCTATGAACAGAAGCATTATTAAGGATGTTTCTATTCATATCATTAGTGGACTTTTTCAAATTGGAGATGCTTTCTCGGTAATTGCGTGATTATACTTAAGGAGATGTTTGCTTAATATGAGAGAGATACAGATGGATTTCGGTCCTGGCTAGTAAGTCTAGGCTAATAGGGTAGGGTATATGATGTTGCACCCAACTTGAGAGTGAATTTATATCTAGCGAGAGTTTGCAGAATACGTTGTCAATTTTGGCTGCCGATTACTAAATGGAAGTCTTCAAAAGATTGCTTGTGACACCAGGAAGAATTGTTTATCATGGATACATTTTGGTATCTAGTTTGAGATGATTTAGTTGAATCAAATAAGTTGGAATGCCATTGAATTGTCATCACAGTAAGTGTGATGAGCAACCATCACATTATTGACCATTCACACGACAATAGCCAGCGGTCAATGTGATAACAATGCAACACTTTCCATTGTTGTCATCTAAGCATTTGTTTGTTCTCTCCTTAGGGAAAGGGATAATATATTTACTTCTCGATTCCATGCTTATATCTTGCTCTGTATTGCGTTTGGTCTAGCTTTATGTACTGTAAATGTATGAGGTATGTTTCTTTATAATTCCATTTACCAAACCATGTATGAATCGTCCATAAAATAAAGCAAAAATTATTATTTTTCTTCATGATCCTTGGGTTTCATTTGTTCACGACTGAAAAAGAAATGATTTATGTACGAATTTCATACAGATATTTTCTGCATTTTGCATAAGTAGACCATAGCGAGAAAGAAATCATGAAAGTAATTGTTTATTGATTTCCGAGTCTTTCTTGTGCAGCCATGTACTTTTCCCAAGTCGTTGCGTGGTTATGTTGAGCGAGCTTTGGCTCGCTGCAAAAATGATATGCAAAAGGCAGCTTGCCAAAGTATCATGAAGGAGGTAACGCCTGTAGGACTGTCTTGATAGTGAATTATCTTCTGTGAAAATAATTGTGGGTATAATTTCTATTGAATATGTTTAGGTCAGGAATATTGTAGAGCCTCGGATCATAAAAACATTCTTCTATAAGCATCTTTCATAAGCCCCTTATCTCCAACGTGGTTTAAATTGTACTTTCGTAATATAGAATTCAAATGTTATGCATTCAATGAAAATCTCAATGGTTCTTGCAGTACCTTTTCGTTTGAGATGTATGCACAATTTTTTTCTTTCGGATTATGAAGTTATACCTGACATAGTTCATGGTTTGCACCAGTCCTCCTGTTCAATCTTCTTTTGTTTAGTTAACGTGTTAGCACGTTGTTGTCATAAGGGCCCATCATGTTATCTTGGTTACCACGCCTGTTTGATGGGGATTTATCCTTCACTTAAAACTGGTTATGAGGTTTCAACGCACACAGACACATATTTGCCCTGATTACTCGCCTACTCCATTAGAAATCATGTGATTAGAGACAATTATGCTACTCATTTCTCCGGGGTTTTAGTAATAAGTTTTAAATCTGTTTTTAGTGGTGTTATACATTAAAATATTAAATTGTAAAACACATTCCAGTTCATTCTATAGGTAGAATACCGGGGATTTGAACTGTGGACATAACATATACAACCCTTCTACCACTAAGCGGAGAACCACCAGTCACTGAAATCTAATTAATCAGAGGATTGTTTCTGGATTCTGCTTCTCATTTTTCTAGTTCTTTTTTATGGGTCTACGGTGTATTTAAAATGAATATGCATGATTTGCTCTTAATTTAGTGTACAACGCGTTTTCATGAGTCTTTTCTTCTGTACAATTGCACTCCTAGGCGTTGTTGTATGGATTTCTTTTGTGTTGAAATTGCTATTGGACAAGGTGGGCTCATTGTAGTCCCATATATAGATTACTGGAGGGAAAGTTAGAGTAATTGACATGTTTCTCCAAGATCTTGCTTTTGTAGTGTGATACTGTTTTAAAGATTTTTTTTAAATGAGGATCAATAGTGGGTCTCCATTTGCCCCACATGACTCGAGCCCTCGAGCTATTGATCAAAGGTGAAGCCTCTTACCAACTAAGCTGCTGTGTTTAAGATGAACGATGTTCATTTCACTTAGTTTTTCATGCCAGTTACTGGATTTGTTTGCTTTTTCAATAAGGAAATGGTGTATAATTTCTATTTTCTATGTATCTATTTGTTTTTTCTGTCTCAAGTAAATCTCATTCAACAAAAGTGTAATACACAAATGTTTCAGACACTTTAGTTGTGAAAGGAAGTGAGCTTTAGCCAAGCAATATAAATTAAATTAAATTAAATTTGATTTGTAATTCAATTGATTATAGACAATATGAGTAATTTTTAATTAGAATAAAATGCAACAACAGTCATTATAGGGGTTTGGAGGTTGCTCTCTCAGACTTTACTATTTACATTTGTGGATATTTTCTGACTACTCTGCTTTATGATAAATACATTCTCCCGGCTTATTATTAGATAATTTGATCACAATTCAATGATGATATTATGCAAAGATATGGAACTGTGACTCTATATGCTTCTCTATTGGCCATCCTTGAATGATTATCTCCTTGCATTTTTCAAAATAATAAAACGAATGGTTCTTCAAATGATCATTCTTGAAAAAATGCATGCTCAAAATTAATGCTGCTTGGCTAGACCTGCTTATCATTGTATCTTTATTATAATGTTAGATATTCATGTTCCAGTGAAGTCATGCTTGGCTTGACCGTTAAAATAATATAATTGCTCATTTTTCTATCTAGATAATTACAAGTGCGACTGCTGATGGTACACTTCACACGAAAGATTGGGACACCGAGGCTCTTTTCCCTTTACCAAATAGTGATATGGCGAATGAGGCGTATGTTTCTTCTGCCCATTTATAATTTTGTTTGAAAAATTCAATTCAGAGCCAGTTTAATGTGTCCATCTTATTCTACAGCAATAGCTCATTTTCTGTTGCAACCTTTCATATACCAAAGAGTAACAGTCCTAGTCGGAGGGCCAAAAGCAGGTGGGAGCCAGTCCAAGAGAAAAAGACGGTCGAAAAATCTACTAATACTTATTTGCCTACAAAATATGGCTTTTGGAATAATAAACAGGTAAAAATATGAAGCCATTTATATTTTTCTTGATGTTTGCTGTTGTACCTGGCTCATACATGTAGGTAAATTTATGGTGTTTGATTAAAGGTCATCGTTTATGGCATCTCTAATGTGCTGTAATAGCCTATTGACGTTCATTACTATTTACATTCTAAATAGCTCTGGTTAAATGACTTGTGAAATAAATGTCCAACTTGTTTGTTATAATTTACAAAATAACGTGTATGGTATTTGGTTGGGGATAGGGTGGTTTGGCTGATGCATTAATTATAGTTTTGCAATTCTATGTCGTGCAAGAAACTTTAGGCTACATATATCAATGAAGTAAGACAAGATCGCAAGAAGCTGAAGAGATCTACTTTATATATATATGTGATCAGTTTGTGAACTATTCCTAAAAACAGCTGAATGCTTATTGCACCAATGTCCTGTATCCATTAATTTGCAGTTCTCTGGTGGACAAATCGAGAATAAGGACCATTTGGGAACAAAATTTTCTTTTACAGATCAGACAAGTTTCAGCAGAAATGCAGCTAGACCTGCTAAGAGGCAGCGCCTCGGCGGCGATGACCCAAATGCATCTAATAGTGGAGAAATGTCTAGTGATAGTGACCAGGAACAAAGTTTGACAAAATATTATTCAGCAGCAATTGCACTTAACAATACACCAGAAGAGAAGAAAAGACGAGAAAACCGCTCAAAACGTTTTGAAAAGAAAAACGTGAATCAAAGGGAGAGAAGTAACGCAAGAGTAAGTGCTGTGGGAGCTGGTCAATCATATGTAAGGTTTGCGGGTGCCTTGTCTATAAGCAAATCCTGTGACGAAAGTGGAAACAGGGCTGTTGAAGATATTGATTGTAATGCTCTCGTCATTAAGGGAACCTGTCAAGAAATTGAGAAACGTTACTTGCGTCTTACCTCTGCACCTGACCCTGCTATGGTAAACCGTGCTAGCTTCTTCATTCTGTAATTAATGAATCCATAATTAATCGATGATGATGTTTCTTGAAGAAAACTTTTTTCAGGACGTTTAGTATTTTGCAGGTGAGGCCTGAAGAGGTATTGGAAAAAGCTTTGGTAATGGTTCAAAATTCTGATAAAAATTACCTATACAAATGTGATCAGTTAAAGTCAATAAGGCAGGACCTTACTGTGCAACACATACGCAATGAGCTTACAGTTAAGGTACTAATTCTTTACGCTACTTTGTTGTTAGCTGGGCTTTTCCCTGTTCTTTTCTCACAAATTCTTTCTTCTCCTCCTCCTGTGTTGAAATCTGTTGGTCATTTTAAATTGTTAACTATAGTTATGTCAGTGCACGTTGTCATCTTTCACATTGATTTCAGGTGTACGAAATTCATGCTAGATTGGCGATAGAGGCTGGGGATTTGCCAGAATATAATCAGGTTTGTTGTTTGACCTTCATGTTAAAAAGAGTTATTGACTAGTAGATTTATTAACCTGCGGGAATTTCGCCTTTTCATTTGTTTTACTAGGATTGAAATACTATTCGACTCTTTGATGGCTTGGATTTTTGGTGTTCGTTAATTTCTGTATGACAAAAGTTGTGAAGATTTATGACCTGTATCTGGGATTTATATTTTATTCAGAAATGTGCACTGGGTGCTAAATGCTTTAAATTAAATTGGCTGGAACTAGTTATTATTATTACAGACAAAGAATGTGCGTAGTGGAGTGTTTATTTTGTTAACACTTTGAAGATCATAGTTTTCTTTCAATTGTGGGATGGAACAAACCGAAAATGTAAACACTAAAATATTAGAGGGAATGCTTTCTTCTTTGGCATCTTTATAATTTACTATAAATTTGGAAAAATTAAATTCGATTGCATACTTTGCAGAGAAAACTAATGGTAGAGTTTTCAAGTATTTCCTTTTAATCTGAGAAGAAATTTGAACATTTAGAGATAAGCGGGCATTTTGTTGTTTATTGAGGTTTGAAAGTTGTCGAGATTGTTATTTGATTTTAATATGGATTTTTTCAAAAGAGCCAACTATGAAACTGCTGGAGCATCAGCCGAACAAAGAATGAATGATGTTTTATCCAATTTTTGTATGAATGGCACAGTAAACTACATGTTATCAAAATGTTTCCATTTCACGTGAAATCACCATTCCCAAATAATGTCTATTATCAATATTTAGAAGTATCTGCGGCATGATTATCGTTCAATATAAAAAGTTCGGAAACTAATTCTTTGAGAAGTATATGCTGCTTGTGAAGGGGGTTTAATTAAATTGGTATGATTACGTACTATATAATATATATTTTTTGGTGACTAAATGCTGACCTCTTTACTTGTGCAGTGCCAATCACAATTAAAAACACTTTATGCAGAGGGAATTTTCGGATGCCATATGGAGTTTGCTGCCTACAATTTATTATGTGAAATATTGCATTCAAATAATAACAGAGATCTCCTGACTGCCATGTCCAGGTTTGCGACCATCTCTGATATGTTATTTCATGTCTAATATGCTATCTGACACGAGAAGAGTGTTACTTCTATCCATTACCAGTCGCTTCAAAAGAGACTCGCATTCTTTCCCTTGCAGTCCGATGCTAGCCCAAAAGCATGCGGATATGATTAAATTGTCTTATTAGCAAAATTTATATAAATAAATTGACTACATGAAGACTGGATAACAGTTTTGTTATGATTTGCTTGGTTTCCTTCATTTGTTAATTGAGTCATACAATTATATATATATATATGTGAGTGTGTATGTGTGTGTATTGGTTTTTACTTCCATACTGATGTAAAAAAAAGTGACCATTTTATGTGCTGGCATACTCTGAAGAATAATTTTTATTCTCAATGCATCTGTTCAACATTATGTGATGCCAAGAAGCAAAAGACAAAGACCAGGTTATATTTGTGTTGGTATATCATAACCTCCTCTAGATACCATCAGTCAACCCGAGTTTGAGTGGAAGGGAAATTAGAGGAATGATATAGTCATTAAAGGAAGGTCACTAATGACATGAATTTGAATTTCTGACATTGTTTTTCAAAAGAAACTTTTACTCGAAAAATTATAGTTATAAGGCACTTATGACATGATTTTGATGGTTTATACTTGTACGCTGACTAGGTGTTTGTGTGGAGTATTTAATTTGGTGGTTTAGGTTTGACCCTTCACTCCAACAAGGGGGATTGCATCTGTTAAAATTCATTTATTCATGTTCTTTTGTTCTTCAAGATGGGTGTCCTCCCCCATCCCCAAAAAATAATACATTCCAAAATCTCCTTACATTATTGCTAAATCAAACTAAGCTTAGTCAATAGATATTGAGAGGAAAACTTCAAGACTTAACTATGATTTTAGATTTGAAATGTATCCAATAGGTAAAATGGATCTGATGTTTGGTGAAAATTTTGTAGGTGTCTAAAACTAACTAAATTGAACTATTCGTCATGTTCATGACAGTTTACACAGTTACAAAGCATAAAATCATATAATCGTACATCAATAATAAGTTTTTTCTTGTACTTAGGTGGAAGGATCACCTGCTATTTCACTTATCTAAAATAATAATTATGTTTTTCGTTTAAGTATCATCAGTAATTACGTTATTGAACTAGTCTGACATGCACCTTTCTGTAACTAATATGTAATGTGAATTGGATGTTTCTCTCGTCCAGTTACGTCTTCTATCTGTTGCCCTTTTAATGACTAAAGTTCTTCAACCAGTATCCTTAATGGCATTTACTTGATATATTCATTAAGCACCTAGAAGTAAAAATGTTGGTCAACCGATTATTGATGGCTAGCTGCTTTAGTACTACAGTTGTTCTGCAAGTGTGGATTGGGTAGGATTAACTACATAGTCCACCCATCGCTTAAAAGCGGAAGGAACAACATTGGGAATAGAGAAATTTATGTGGAACATTAAATGTTCTTTTACCTTTTCTTCATATCATACGCAGATGCCTCATGATAAACGTGTACCAAAACAGAACATTTTTTTTGCTGATTCTGGTGGGTGACATCTACTGGCTGTGCTACACGATCTGGTTTCTGACTTCTTCCTTCGCCATTAATTTTGTTCTACAGATTATCGGTGAAGTCTAAGGAGGACAAAGCAGTTCAACATGCTCTTTCAGTACGAACTGCTGTGACATCTGGAAATTATGTGATGTTTTTCAGACTATATAGCTCTGCACCTAATCTTAATGCCTTCTTCATGGGTATGTTTTCTGCACTAAATTAAAATAACCAATTCAGACAGTCAGCTATTTCCATTATTGGTCCCGCATATACATGATGCAAAATAATTCTGTCTGCAGATCTGTATGTTGAGAAAATGCGGTATGCAGCTGTGAAGTGTATGTCCCGGTCATACCGTCCGATGGTTCCTGTCTCATATCTTTCTCAAATTCTAGGTTTCAGTAATGCATTGCCAACAAATGATGTGATTGATGGAAAGGAAGTGGGTGGATTGGAGGAGTGCATTGACTGGCTAAGAGCTCACGGTGCATGCCTCGTGTCCGATAGCTCTGGTGAGACGTTATTTGATACAAAGGTACTTTTACTCTTACAATGTAGTATTGTTCAGACACTGGATGCTAAAATGGAATTCTTGCTTTGTCTTGAAACAGCCCATTTTGCATCTTCTCTTTGCTAGTTTGTGTTTCCCTAATGGATTCCATTTACAGTCCTGTAGGATTATAGCTATATTGACAATCCAGAATCTTAATTTGTGATGTTTTTATTCTGGGCTGTCTCATTTCGAAGTTTGAAGTACGAATATTTTCTTGTTGTGTTGATTATTTAATTGCGGTTTGGCTTGACCTCTTTTCACATTCCAGCTTGTTGCGTAGATGCATAAGCTTTTTCTGCTGAATTGGATATGCAATAGGATAAGTATCCATAGTCACGAACTGTAATTTTTTTGTCTGTTGTCCATCTCTCTCTCTGGCTTATTTTTATCCTTCAACTCTCATGAGTCCAGTATTTTATTATGTTTCCAAAGGCGATGCATGATTTAGCACTGGCTGTAAGTGACATAAACCATGTTGCTTTCTTGTGGAATTTTGTTAATCGTAGATCAAAATTCGGCATTTTATGCAATATATGCAGTTCACTACCTATAGTTAATCATCATATGGGCGGGCAATGCATGCTCTTCTTAAATATTTGTTGCCAGTGACTGTTCTTGGCGTATTGCACTCTCTCTGAGTTCATGCAATGTTGCGTATTTTCTTAAAAGAGAAGAATAAAAAGTCATAGATGGTTCCTTCGCTGGTGTTGTTACATGTAATTAGCAGCATGGCATGTTACTCTAGACTGAGTGTTTAGGTGGAACATTTAACACTAGAGCAATGCTACATGTTTCCTCATTTTGACCTTTTTCATAAATCCCATCATGTGGCAAGGATCGCAACCACATATTAAAAAATGATGTGTCAAGTAGCATTATTCTTAACACTATGGGCTGGCCCGTCTTTTCCTTTTTTTACTATGCGTCGTGTTTCGTCAATATGGGGAAAAAATAACCTAAATTAAGGCATCTTTGTGGTGCATGAGTGTTTGGGATGATTCACATCTTTCTCCTGCTGTTCTCCCTTCTGCAACCATCTTTTGTTAGTGGTTGAGCGTGTAACTATGTTTTTTTATGGTACATTATCAGATATTTCGTATTTGTCTGTGCAGGCTTCAGTGTCGAGTCTCTATATGCCGGAGCCTGAAGATGCCGTGTCTCATGGGGATACGAGCCTTGCAGTTAATGACTTCTTCACCCGGAGTTCATCGTAGAAAGGGAGCAACGAGACCATTTATACATTGAGTTACTGAAACACAGACCTCGATAATCACGACAACAAAGTGTTACCTGACACTAAATTTCTTTAAAATGGTCGTACAAGCAGGGGAGAGACCCTCGGCGTCGGTGCCTTGTGGTCTAGTTTGTGAATCAACCAAGACCAAGACAGTAATATTTTCACAGGTACGAGGCTCTTCTCTGGTCCTATGCTTTTGTCCGACAAAGGGTAATTCTTTTATGTATAATGAAATTCGATATGCTACAAGAGGTTAAGTGAAAGGCTGAAAATGTGGCTATGCTGTTGTATCTTACGAAATTTTCTCGTTCTCTGCTATATTATGCCTAGTTATTCTGTCATTTCGCCTATTACTGTTTCCCTTTTTGTTTGGTTACTTTTCGTTTTGTTAAACACCGACTTTCCTGTCATATGGGCACTGCATAGTGTATAGTGAGATAACTCGGTGCACGCATCCCAAACCCCGCCAATGACCCAATGTATTTTGCATAGCTACTCTGGTATTTCACACTTACCAAAAAAATACGATAAAATCTCGTGATCAAGTGATTTTTTGGTTTAATTGATTTTTTGGTAGGTGATAGAGGTCGATTAAATCGGTCCGATTCATACCACTTGCCAAAGAGACATATATGGATCAATTTGTTCCGCAAAAAATTATGGGTCGTAAAATGGGTACGGTTAACAAATAGGTTTCCTAAACCATTTGACTGGCTCAACATGTACTTTTTCTAAATTAATTAATCAAATTTAATAAATTTCACATTCTTAAATGTAAAGAAATATTTTTTTTGATTTAAAAGATTTCTATTATTTATTCACTAATGTACGGTATATGTCACATTTATCATTTCGTATATTTGTGCTCGCTTCTCTTTTAAGTTTTAACTAGAGTATTGCTCGTGCCCTCAGGGCACGGCTTCCGAGAATAACTGTGTAAAGAGAATGGAGTAGCTATCGAAGAAAGTGTCTTAATACAAAAAACAAACTGTTAAAAATCCATTACAAATGTAAATCCATTAAGAAACTGTGCTGCTAGCACATATGGTGCATAGATGTGTTACAAATCCATATTGAAAAAATGACAACATGAGGTCTACCATTACAAAAGCAAAATAAATCTTCAGGCCCAACCAATGTAGATATAACCATACACGACATACTTGTCTTAACCTGCACAGTAAGAGAAAAGGGAACAATGAACTTCACTATAATAGAAGGATTACAGATTCTGGATGGAAATTCAAATTGGGGGAAAATTTCACCTTGGCGAGCTATCACTTATGGACATTGGAATTGAAGAAAACACATACGTAGCAACCACCATTGGAAGCATGGCTATCCAAATCAGATTTGCGGTATAGGGCCCACCAATCATCTTATCAGAGTTGAATAGGGTTGCCTTAATAGGGACGTTTGAATAGGACCTAATGCAAATCAGAATTGCAGAACCAACACTTACAAATCAGAACTGCATTTTGTGAATAAATTCACATGCCTAATGCAATTTACCTGCAAATAGAGGTTGAAGAATAGAAAACTACCTGCTACTGCTACTGGAACCGAAGGAAAGCAGGTCCAACCATTGAAAAGGAAATCTCCCCTGACGGGCTTCCGCAACTGATTTTTTCAGCATGATTATTGCATGAGAAGAGGCCGGACACAAAGATATGTAAATTCACAAATGGCTCCATTCAGCTCGATGAATCATTAAAAAATCCGAGCTTGAAATTAATACTATACAAACTAATTATAGTAGAGCTGCAACTACACCATATCCAGATAACATGACTGCAAAGCCGTAGAAACTAAGAGGGGGGAACTACATGGAAGGGAAAGGCAATAACAGCTAACTGGAAGAACATGGAAATAGCATTCAAATGATGATAAGCGGACGACAAATTAATCAAGAAAGCCTTTGAAGTTATAAACGAATGATATGTCACTCAAAGGAAGAAATATGCGTATCAGCAACCAAATTTAATTAGATTTCCGTAAGTAAAGAGATACACATGTGGAGTAGATGACATCAACACACTTACCTTCAAAATCAAACGTTACTCGAAATCAATGTTCCAACCTGCAACCTATAAAAAGAAAACAGAATCAAGTGAGGGAACAAAGAATTTATGCCAAGGCAATATTAGACCATTGTACACATATAGCAGTAGTGTAGATAAAGATTAAGATAACGTACTCATAGCAGCACTTCCGGGTAAACGATATTTTGGATGAATCCATTGCTGTCCGTAGGAAGGAGGAGGCCGAGCCTGTCAGCTGACGTGCATCTTGACAATGCGACATAGGCTTGTCCGTGGCTGAATACGGGATTACGGAGGTCGACACCCACGTACTTGATGGACTGTCCTTGTGCTTTGTTTATAGTCATGGAATATGCCAGGCGCACGGGAAACTGTCGCCTCGTCATTTGGAATGGTAATTCAGTGTTTGAAGGTGTCAAGGATATGCGAGGTATGAATTCCAGTTGGCCAGCCCCATCTCCCGTCAATATCATAGCCTCAATAACGCGCGTGCTGCACCTAGTAACCATCAGTCTTGTTCCATTGCAGAGACCGCGCTTTGGGGCGATATTCCTTAGTAGCATAATCGGGCACCCCACCTTAAGGGTCAGCCGGAAAGGAGGGAGACCTGATGGATTCAATGAGTTGAGGAACTCGTTAGGATAACGGTTCCTGATTGCTGGGTTAGCTCCATCAGCGTCAGACATGCTGTCTGCTGCTAGGTAGGTGTACTGATGTCCAGGGAATGCCTCGAGTGCGGCGACATTGATGGCCGCAACTTCATCATTGCGTGGTGCGAGTATGCTGCGCTCAGTTAGGTATGAAGGAGTGGCCGTGGAGGCAACATGCAAGTTGGGATAGACAAAAGACAGAAGCTGGGGGAGTTCCGTAAACTGTGCAATATTGGGAGGGATCCGTATCAGCGCGGCTGGGCTGCTGCCCACCTGTTAGGAACACGAATATGGAATGATGTGTTAGTATAAAAAATAGGAGGTCTCCAGCAAAGAGGGAAGCACGTACCGTATTGAGAAATGCAGCGTAGCTGACATTTGCAGGGTTGGCCGAATCCAAACGCATATTTGTGGACAGAGTTAGAACTTGAATAACATTCCAAATATGGGAGCTCCTCAAACAGGCACCAACAATCTGTTGCTGTGATCCTTTAGGAATGACTGGTAGCGTTTGGCGGAAATCCCCACCGAACACGACAGTAATGCCTCCAAACAGGTCAGGGCTATCGAGCATATCACGCAATGTTCGGTCGACAGCTTCAATACAATAGCGATGTTGCATTGGCACTTCATCCCAGATAATGAGCTTTGCCTGTCTCATAAGATCTCCCTGTGGGGATTGCTTGCTGAAACCGCACACTGAATTATCGAGAACATTAAAAGGAATTGAGAATGTCGAATGTGCTGTTCTGCCACCTCTTAGGAGGAGGGCTGCAATGCCAGAGGAGGCTACTGATATAACAGTGTGGCCGAGACTTCTGCATTTTTGGGCTATAGTATTATAAAGATATGTTTTGCCAGTGCCAGCACCCCCATTCAAGAAGAAAGCTGAACCTCTATTATGCAGAACAGAATTCATGACGGCATCATATGCGATCCTTTGTTCGGGGTTCAACTGCTGCACAGCAGCATCCACCGGTTCACTCAGCGCCTGTATGTGTAAAATTTGGTGTTCGAGGAGGAATCTGTTAACTGTTGGGGGCTGCCAAGTGGTAGATGGAGTGGGCATTGGGGGATAATCGGTCAAGCTCTTACCACTTTGAAGAAGCATCTCATTAATAAGGAACAAACCATAATCATGTACTTGTGCCTGGGTGGGCTCGACAATTCCGAACGATGCCAAGAGAACATGCTGCAGATCATCACATATATCAGCTGAGAATTTTGTCCATAAGAGTGCTGGCTGCACGGGTGAGCATTGAGTTAGTATAGTACAAAACAATTTCCGGAGTTGATCGCCGGTCTTAAAGAAGGATGCCTCTTGTAGACATTGCGTCCATTCAAAGTCATTTTCAAGAAGGCCCAGTGCCACACACGCCATCTTAAAGGAATCACATAAGCGGCCATTGACTGTCCGGAGGTCTTCAAAGGATTTGGGCCCTCTAACTTCAGTAAGCAGCAACCGTAAGTAGAAGCGCTCGCCTGAATTAGGTGCAGCAAAGTACATCCGTCCTATGGTGAAGCCTTGCTGCCTAGGTGTCCATTTATTGCCGTCCCAAACGAAGTGTTCAGGAAATTCTTGATAAGTATACAGTTCAGAGTTTTCATTTTCAGAATACCAAGCAAAGAACTTCGTCAGTGTGGAGACCTCATTTCTGGCACGCTCGGCGATGACCTGTGGAGATTCGGTGGGGTCATAAACAATATTATGCATTCCAGGAAGATGGAGGTGTAATCGCTGTACAGTAGGAACTTCCTCATGCATGTGATACCCGAATAGTCTCCAAGCAGCCTCGTGAGGGCCAATATATCTGGAGTCCAGGTACTGTTGGATCTCATTGTCGGATCCCAGGACTATAGTAGTGCGGTCGTGGCCTTTGTATATGTACTTATGTATATATTTGACGCAACGGATGCTGGCGCAGACCTCCACATTAATATGGCAATTGTACTTTCGAGACAGGTATGGATTGTAAGGAACGACATTGCGGTTGTCTAGAATATGTCTGCCAACTTTGTAAGCGATACCTGCACAGGGATTAGTAGGGTTTAGTCTTTGATACAAATATCGATAATAATTAGTATGATATAAGAGAGTAAAGGAATGAAGGAAACCTGTATCACGGCGGCGATAAATTGGATATCCATCAGGCTGCATCGTAGTGAAGTTGGCAAAAGGTTTTGGATATTTTTTGCTGCAGCGCCCTTTTGCCATGCATTTCATCTTTGGATTGAGTATGCCGCAAGGACCATGTATCATGCGGTATGCAATAGTGTCAAAGAGTTCTGGATCAGCTTGTGGGTCTGGGAACTCTGCACAGATGAGTCGGTCAACTTGGGCACAGGTGTGAATCTTCTCAGAGGATCGCAGAAATATTAGAGAGTGCATGTGCGGCAATCCGCGCTTTTGAAATTCAATTGTGTATATCTTTCCAACGACCACTCCAAATACGGCATGCTTCTCGATGTCTTTCATAAGGGCCCGTCGTTTCAGCTCAAAAACACGGGCGATTAAATCAGGTCGGTCAGGAGCAGTCTGGTTTGGCAGGAGGGCAGCTGCAATTTCAGGCCATTTAGGGTTGGCAGTCATGGTGAGGAATATGTCGGGATGATGGTTGTATCGTGTGATAGCCATCGAATCTTGAAATATTTCGTAGATATTCCGTGGGCTGCCAACATGCGAAGAAGGCAGAACAACCCGCCTGCCAATTTGATTCAGATTAAGCTCTGATGTGCCGAGGTCAGTCAAGTTATGTGAGACTTCAGTTCTGAATTTAGATCGTTGCCGCCAGTAATAATTGAGTCGGTTCTGTTCAGTTGAAGCCCAGGCATCGACAATAAATTCCTGGAACAGTTTGCCGGCTCTGAGAATAGTCGAATATTCATCAACCCGTTGAAACAAACGGTAGCTGAAATACTGCATCATTGTAAGGCTGGCCCGTGAGGGAGCATTTCTGTGAACATCCCATTGTCTCATGGTGTGCTCCCAACCGAGCTGGCCAAATGGAAACAGAAGTACATAGTGGAGAGGTAAGTACGCGGGATGACACTCACTGATGTGAACCATACGGTCTCCTTGATGAAGATGTACAGCTATGTCTCGTGTGTTTCCCAAATCGCCACCCTCTCCAGGTAGGATGACCGCAATTTCATCAGCAGTGGGCAAGTTGTACGTCCGCGGGTCCTGGGATGAAGTGTATCGCAGGCATGCATGCAAGTGTCTGTTCCTTGGCGGGAGCTGGCTCAATATGGCATACGCCTGTCGAAACTTACTGACAAATGGATTAACTTGCAGGAGTGTGTGATGCAGGACGCTGAAGACATCTGCGCTGCATCCTTCATTTCTGTTGGAGCGGATGGTTGTGGCATAAGATGGATCATATATATATAGCTGGGCATAGACGGGAGGCGCTGATGGGGCAGGCTGAAGAGGGCCGAGTCGGTGGTGAAGCTGTCCGTGCAAGATAAAAGTCTGAGGCCCCCTGCCAGAGTGCACAACCGGTCCAAATTGCGTACCAAGACTTGTGAAAGCAAGTGCAGAGTTGTATGCTCGGATATTTTCACGGAACGAAGCCGAAACTGAATCGGAGTCCTCGTACAACCTGAGCAGTGGTAGGGGTGGCGGCTGAAGGAGGTCTAACCGTATCTTTCCATCAAGGCAACAATTTCCGAAAGTAGGGTTGCGTTTGGAACTACGTGCTAGCCTTTCATCGAGCCAACGAAGAGCCCCGCAAGATCTGCAAGGTGTTGTCATTGGTCCCAGAGAGTGACGGGCCGAAGTACGCAGCAAGTCCGTTGGAGCATAAGGATTAACCTAAGATTCACAACATGAAGGATTACGTAAGTCTAGGCGAAATAAGAATAGATAGTGACTGGAAGATGTAATAAGTTAGGCATACTGAGATGCGCCGACGCATTGGCGGGCGATGCAACTGTGCAAACTTTTGGCCTGAATGCGCAGGGGCAGTACTGCATCCCGGCATATCATCCTATCAACAGAAAAGCGACGGCGTAAGTAGCAGGCAGCGTTGGAAAGATGAATCATTGGTAAGTAGCTTACATAGGCGGACTGCGACGATGCGGTAGTGTTTCGCCGTGGTGCGTTGATTTGATTCCTAGCGCGAACAACCTGCACAGGTGCTTGATTAGTCGATTTACAGTTGCAGGTAAGGGTGAAGGACGCATTTGTGTTGCATACCCTGCCGGTTGCGGTGGACACCATGCGCCGCTTACCAAGGTCTATGTCTAGGCATCGTCGGGCATCCAAAGCGGCAGGCTGGTGGTCCTGGACCTGCAGGGCAGTCAGTGTACCTAAAATTTCATGCTTGCTAGAAAAATGATAAGCTTTTAGTGCACAGGGTGATGCATTACCGCTTGATGGGGATGAGATTCTGATTGGTATCTGCTGTTAGAGCTCTCACCAATTTCTCGAACGACAATGCAATCGATGCGAGGGCATGTGGAAATAGGCTGCAAATATATGCCCTGCACATGAGAAGGAGAATCTTACGACGGTGGAGAACCGACATTTTAGTAATAGATGGTGCGAGGGCCTGTTGCGTACCGCGGTGTTGGGAGAAGTTTGTCGGGGTCTTTTGCCCAAAGCAATCTGGCGTCTCATTTCGACGGCTGTGGCCTGTTGAAGTATGGGTTGATTAGGAAAGGGGTTTGATAGTACATAGGGTAAAGAAAGCACAAACTAACCGCAGCATCAAGCAGTGGTTGCGGCACCGGTACATTAAGCAAGCTGGCAGGGGGAGATTGCGTGACAGGGCCCAGCCTGCAAATAATCACGTGGCGGAAGCGGGCTGTCTATGTGTGCACTGACCGCCGCCGGAATGCCGACCAGCCCTACCTGCACGTAAGTATTAGAGCGTCATGGTATGTGTGAGAACATTTGAATGTTCGGTGGATTAGCGCGCGCGCTACCTTGGTCTGCATCGATTGGCGCACAGTAGCTGATACACACTCCGGAACTTTGGCGCATGGTCTGATACGATGTCCATTTACGGCAGCTAGGTGGTACTTGAAGTTTGTAAGTGAGGAAATGAGTCTGTCACAGAACCGACACTTGATTTTATTTTTGTCCAGTCTCTGGGCGTACTCCCAGCAAGGATCAGTTGGTCGGGGCATGTGTGGGGGCTGTCGAAGAATGAAAGAAACAAATCATAATATATATAAACAAACAAAGTACATTCTAACCATTAAAAACAAATGCCACAAAATGAACGGTTCCAAAATTTTCTAACCGTTGGGACATATAAATTATTGGTCATAATAATATCTTTCAGCAAAACGGGAGGGCAACAAATATGGAACAGAGAAAGTTGCAAGAAAATCAACCAAAAATGAAAGGAGACAAAAGAATTAATGCTATCTAAAGCATCACTGAAAAAATGCAGCATATAAAATTAACGCTCAGTTCATAATGCCAAACTGATTGGTAAGCAAAATAACTAAGCTTACACCCCAAGATAGTTGTAGAAAGGCTTATATTTACATGAGAAAAAAAAAGGAGAGAATAGTATGAAGCCCACTAAATTGAAAAATTGGTATCAGAAACAATACAAAACTGCCAACGGAAGAAAGACAGAAAAGCAACATAAAGACATTACCGTTTTGCCCCAAAGTTAGGACTGCATTGTCGATAGAAAAAACTTTTTCTCTGCAGAAGCTTTGGGGCTTTTTCTTGCACTTTTTGTAAGTTTTAGAAGTCAGATTTCATAAGCCTCACCTCAATAAGCCTAAATAAAACTATGACGATGCCTAACAGTTAACACGAAGAAATCTTCCATTCCATCAACAAAAACCGAGCCCAAAACAATAAAAACTGATGAATTGCAGGCAAAAACGGGGATGTTGAAAAAGGAGAAATAAAGGAATTAGGATATGCAAAAATGAAAAAAAGCAGATGTGAAGGATCTCCATACCAAAGGGCTTCCTATAAACAGAGCCCAAATTCTTGTACCCACATTTCATAAAATAAAAGCAAAATCCGATTTCATAAAATAAAAGCAAAAGTCGATCAACCGCAACTTCAGCGACAAATGGAGAGGAAAACAAAACTGTCGTAATGCCCAAAAAAGAAAACTCCAACAGTCACAATGCAGGTAGCTACCATGGGCAAATCGTAATTGTGCAATTGTTCCGAAAGGAGGAGCGAAGATCAGAAACTCACCATGGGCAAATCGTAATTGTGGTGAAATTGGTAACCATTTAGAAAGTAACCATGGTTGTTCGACATGTGTAACCATGGTTGGATTTTGGCGCGGGAGTTGAGAACCACGCACGGACCGAAAACTCAGAATTCACTGTTGCCGCTTGCTGTCGTTTGGATGGGTTTGAAAGAGGGGCACTGTTGTCGTTTACTTCCCCAGCATTACTAATAGATTTTTGCATAAATGCACCGAAAATAAATATTTATCAAATGATTTACTAATATTTACAAAATTACTAAAATTTGAAAATTACTACATGGAAGCATGAAATTTTATTCGATGTGCACAATTTTTCCTCACTCTCTAAACAATCAATACAGGCTTATTACTCATTTATTGACAATTTCAAATTACAAAAATGCTATTTGTATTATCTATAATGGGGCAGGTTCCGGTGATATGATTTTATTTATGTATTTTTAATTCCGGCCACTAGAATTGTCCGTTAACGGAATTGGGCACATCGTTAGAAAGCTTATACATTGGAGATCATAAGCCCCATGTTTAGTTTCGGTTCCGGTGACTTCGTCGGCGTGATTTTCTAAAACCCTATTTAGGATTACTTAATCCAAGGGGAAATGTGAACCCTCCGTTAAACGGTGATAATGTCGTCGGAATATCACCAAAACTTGAACATATTCAATTCTATGCATAAGCTTTCTAACGATGTGCCCAATTCCGTCGACAACCCTAGTGGCTGGAATTGAAAATCATGTCTAAAATCCTCTCACCGGATCCTGCACCTTTAATTAATAGGGTTTTGGTTTTTTTGACGACGAAGCCGGCAATACCTGAATCTATGATCGATTCCTGAAAGATTTTAATACGATGATTTCAAAATATTTATTTAGCACTCATAACACGCTGTTTAAGATTTGAGCGTTTTTTATTCTTAAAATTATTTTTTATTCCATTAAAATATATATTATAGTATTTTATTCTTTATTATTTTATTACTAACTATTAATTGTTTTTATTATTCATCACTTCCATCTCATTAAATGAGACGGAAATAACGGTATTACTACATCTACCGAATTCCGAATTCGTTTTGGTAGGGGTAACACTTCCTTTAAAATTAAATATATATTTATCACCCCATAAATCCAAGATGGCAGTAACAACTAGCATTTCTCAATTTAAATATAGAAATCACGGGCAAAACGGCAACCTTATCTTCTGTTTCTTGGAGTTCTAGTTCTCACGAAAGAAAGTTGAAATTGGAGTGGATTGTGGAAGTAATGGCTACCAACTGCAGATGCTGCTGGTTTTGTTCTGTTCTACTTCTACTTCTACTTCTGGGTACATACAATACAAATCTTACTATTTTCTTTTTAACAGAAAAGTAGAACTGATAGTCCTTTTCTGGTTCATGGCAGTTTTACTGATGCAGGAAGGTCAAGTTGCATCCCGAGCCTGTCCCCGCTTCTGCTATAATGCTGCTTACATGATTTGCCCGCCTTCGGGATGGAGGAGACTGCCGCCGGCATGCAATTGCTGTTTGGCACGCCCTGGTTGCAAGATTTATCAGGCCAACGGTAGATTACTCTGCACGGCGCCAAGCTGAGGCTCCAGAACCGAGAGGGCGGAACAATGAAAAGGCCGTCGTTGTTCCAGACTTACAATGAAAAAGAAAAGGGTGTGCTTAACTTTATGTTATAAAAAAAAGCTAGCACTCGAGACAGCGCTACTTATCGATGCCTTCTCCACTCTATGCTTATATTAGATGAGCGGTGCTAGTTAGACTACAGGTAAATCGAATTTTAAATCGGAAATGGACAAAATGATGAAATTGTCTTCCCTACTAAGTACAGGAACACGATCAGGATCAGAATTATTTTCGTCCTTCCACACAAATTCGATCCCAAATTTTGATTTGCTTGTAGTACAAATAGCATTTTGACGAGACATGCTCATATTTCTTTAATTTCCTCAATGCTCGCCTTTTCTTCCAATTGAGGACTTTATTCCGAAAGGATGCTGTTTTTCTTCTTTCAGCTTGCATTTACTATAGTTAACCATCCAACAATGAACACTACAACAAACTAAGTTTTGATTGATTTTATGGGGTAACAAAAAAGAAATTTAGTAGTTATTTTATTGGCCCCATCTCCTTGGCCTTTGTCCTTAGCAAGTGCTTCTGTATCTTCCCAGTTGCTGTTTTTGGCAGTGGTTCAAAGATGACTGATTTTGGCAGCCAGAAAGCAGGCATCTTTCCTCTGCTGAACTTCATTATATCCTCTGCAATGAGTTGCTGATTGGATGAATCCACATCTGGCTTCAGCGTCACAAACGCACAAGGCGATTCCCCCCATCGCTCGTCTGGCCTGGCAACAACAGAGACTTCAAGAATTGCGGGGTGATGGTACAGAACATTATCCACCTCAACGCTGCTGATGTTCTCGCCTCCTGATATTATGATGTCCTTGGACCTGTCCTTGATTTCAATGTAGCCATCGGGGTGTTTCACGCCTAGATCACCGGAATGGAACCACCCGTTGGCAAAAGACTCGGCATTTACTTTTGGGTTCTTGAGGTAGCCCTTCATCACAGCATTGCCACGGAATACGATTTCTCCAACTGTTGTCCCATCGGCAGGCACTGGTGCCATGCCGTGGGTGTGGACAACATCAAGGCCCTCGTGGGCAATGTATCTTACTCCCTGTAGGGCCTTCAAACGGGCTTGCTCTTCCAGTGCAGTGAGTCCCACTCGGGCTTCCATGGGCATATAGTTGAAGGACCATATGTTTCAGATAGACCATATGTTTCAGATAGACCATATGTTTCAGATAGACCATAAGTGTGTGCTACTCGAAAAACTTGCTGGGCCATTGCAAACAATAGTGAAGGTGGAGGGAGTGCACCTGCTGTCATCACATTGACTACACGGGGGAGGTGTAGGATTTTATCGTCCTCATGAGCATTTACTAGGGTATTCAGAAACACAGGTGCAGCGCCGAAATGGGTCATGCCGAGATCAGCAATCGCAGAGTAGACACCTTTGGCGGTCACCTATGCAACAAAGTTGTTAAGGAAAATCCACCGTACAAGAACCAAGTGTGGCAATTGGTCAGGTCTTATACCCGTCTAAGGCATATGCTTGTGCCACAAATTGCTGCCAGTGTCCAGGTGAAACACCAACCATTACAATGGAACATAGGCAGAGTCCAAAGGTATGTAGCCCCTTCCGTCATTCCCCACACAACAGCATTACTCACGGACATAAGATACGCCCCTCTATGGTGAAGAACGACCCCTTTAGGACTAACTGTTGTGCCGGAAGTATAGCCCAAAGCAATGCTGTGCCATTCGTCCTCTGGTGCTTTCCACGCAAAATCCAGATCGCCAGTTTCCAAAAACTGTTCGTATTCAATTGCTCCTTTTGAGAGCGCATAATGAAGCGACTTCGGGTCACAGTCTTCGTCTCCAATAACTATCAAAATGGGAGGTATGAATTTCCCTTTGCTAGACGACTCTTCTATTATCTTCAAAGCTTCTTCTGCTAGTGTATAGAATTCTTGGTCCACCATGACCACAGCTGCCTGCGAGTGGCCCAATAGAAATGCAATAGTCTCTGCATTCAGACGAACATTGACAGTATTTATCACTGCTCCAGACATTGGAACCCCAAAATGAGCTTCATACATAGCTGGAATGTTGGGAGCAATCACCCCAACCTAAGATTGTTGAAAACAGAGAGAAGTTCAGCGAAAATGCAATAAATTCGTTCAACTACCCAAAAGCCTGTTTTCTCCGTTCCTACAACATCTTCATATGAAATCAATAGGACAATTCCTTGTAAATGTGATGAAGTTAATTCATGCAATTATTACTACAACCCATAAGAATTTCAAATAAACACTGCTCCACTCGGTCCAAATTGTCACACGACGAGTAAGGTTTCATAAGCAAAGCTTGGTCAACAACAAATTGAACCCAGAATCAACAGCTGACAATAGAGACTTCATCTGATCAGGAAACGTTGAACATTCATTTATAGCTTCATAAGTTTTGTCGCCTCAGAAAAGGATCAAGATGAACCCTTAAGCTCTCATACTACAACAAGAAGCCCATATACTGATAGACTGCAAGCAATCCAATCCAATTTCCCGATTTTCTTCGTCAAACTAAAGCTAATTCGTGCAATTATTTACAATAATGCATAAGAAATTTAAATAAACCTTGATCCAATCGGTCTAAATTGCCGAAGTAGAGAAAGGCTAAAGACATACTAACCTCGGTAACAAGTCTGCCAACAAAAAAATGCATCTATTTATTTACCATAAACCAAGTAATGAAAGTTTGGTTGACGAAATTTCAACTCCGTCAATATAGCCAAGAATCACAATCTATAATTTAATTCAAACACGGACTACCTCAATGATCCATATTTGCTAAGAATTTCGTCTTAGGATCTTCATCGAAAAAGCAACACTGGATGACGAAGGACAAGTTTGTTGTTGTGAAAATAGGATCGATAGAGCCAAACCACAGCTAATAATTTGTAGGAAATAATACTGAAAATAAATAGGACACACAAATTTACGTGGAAAAACCCTAATCTGTAACGAGACTCGAAGATTTCGGGATGATAAAACAAATGAATGAGTTCATACTTTTATAGGGGAGAAAACGCGTGGAAATAGTAGTGTAACTACTATTTAATTCCGCCCACGTTTTATGTGTTTCCGTCCAACCTTTTTTTCATTTCAACATGCATTCAATTGCACCTCCTTTTTTTCTCATTGCATTTAATGAGCCTTCGACAAAGCTCCTTGACGACAATCTCCCATTTGAAGATTTGATTAATCGTTAATCAATCTTCACACCATTCTTTCTATCCTGCCATCCTGCTGCTTACGTTTCTTCTAGGCCACATGAGGAACGACACCAAATAAATTTATCTGTACTGATCACCTTTGTCATGTAATCTGCTAGGTTCTCTTTCGTATGAACTTTCTGCATATCCACTGTACCTTCTTCCACTTTCTCACGAACGAAGTGATACTGAACCCTTATGTGTTT
>JAOYMZ010036812.1:0-47799 GCA_025802335.1 Pinguicula primuliflora | reverse complement strand
GTTATACATTATTATGTATGAAATGATTATATGTTTGTATAATTAGCAATGGAGGCGATCATATGATGATAAATGATATAAATTTTTCGAATTTTACCACCTTAATCATCTAGAAATCCCAATAGTTCTGACCTGCGTTCTTTGCTCTGGTTTAGTTCCAAATTGTTTCCCAGGTCTGTGGTTTGATTTACTACGGTTGGGTCTACCTTAGCATTAGTATCTACACTCTTATCTCTCATTTCATCTGAGTTGTGAGACTGACACTATTTGCACATCAGCATTAGAGGACAGATTATCCAGATTAGCACAGTCAGTTATACGAGTTAAATCATTGCCAACAATAATATTTGCTTCATCTAGATAAGATGTGTTAGAGGACTTACCTGCAGAGGGAACCTTACCTGCTGATTTCCTCCTTTCAGATTCCTGGAGCATTTGTCGTGTCCATTTATTTTAGTCTGGTCCGGCCTCTGTTCTCATTGGAAGATTGCTCGAGGAGGGTATATCCAGGGGTGCCTGTTTTAGTACTGGACAATAAATTTTCATTGCTTTCCCTTTGTTCTTTCTTGTGAGTCTGGCAATGTACTTTTGCGTCCTATTTCCTGCTGGCTTTGATTTGGTCTGGTATACCTCCTTTGATTGCTTTGAAATATCAGTTTGCTCTACAGTGTTTATGGCTGGAGTTTTATCCAGTCCTTTTCCTTCACCATCCTATTTTCAGGGATCCTTGGCATGCCAAGTTTGCAGTCTTTTTCTGCGTGCCCCTTCCTCATACACTTCTGACAGTAAGGTGGAATATGCTCATACTTAATCCCTTGTTAAATACGCTGACCATTTTTCTTTATCCATACCCTCCGCAGGAGTTCTTCCAAGAGATTGAGTTCCACATAGATCTGTGCTTCACTAGGCTGCTTTAATGTAATAGTAGATTGATCAAGCATAATTGGGACTCTCACCATTGCTGCTATCATGCCAATACTTTCTTTGTCGAACAGGTATGTGTGGAGATTTGGAAAGGAGATCCATACCGGGGAGATGTATGGCTCGGCATCATTCCGAAAGTTTACCGTACACTTGAAGATTATCATCGTATAACCTTGTATGGACCACGATTCCCTTAGCCAGATGCGTCTTCTATCCTCTTCATTTTGAAATCGAAGGAGAAAGTGCCTCTGGTCAATCAAGTTGATCGAGAATTTCGATTTCAGACCGATTTCAATAATCACCTTGCGAATCATTTCAATTGAAGGTCTATCGTAGCTGAATTTGCCGATTAGGGCATTCTGGAAAGGGGCTGATAAGTACTCAATGGATTCCTCGGAGAACTCGATCTCTGGCTCACCTGTCCATTTCGAGACTATTGTTAACAGTTTTGGGCAATTCTGAGTGGGATGAGGTGTGTTTGCTTTGAGATCCATTACGTACGATTTATTGGATGTCTGGATCTGGCTGGTACGTAGGGGGCGGCGACCATTGCTGGCACTGCCATCGGATGGGTGTCCGTTGTTGTGCCTGTGAACTCACAGGATCCACCAACGACTGAGGGAATTGTAGAAGAGAGTAGGTTTTCCGATGGGTTGCTTCGTCTGTGTGTGTTTTCGCACCTACGAAGCGCGTGCATAATGTTCATTGTTTGATACATTCCCTAATCACTTCATTTATGCCTTATTTTGTGCTTAATTGTGTTGATACAGATTAAGAGCTCATATGTTATGAACCCAAGGATCTCGAGTAGAACGTAACCGTAGGACTCGTCGGGGAGAGGCCTAATCCCTGTACTCGTGGGGAGTGTTAAGGAAACAACCAACAATCAAGGAGAGATTGAGGAGATTGCACCTGCTATGGAAACAACCGAAAATCATGCTAAGATTGAGTCAATGATTGTAGATAAACATGGATAGTTGATTAAGATATATATGGTAGATAGAGGCTGCTTATATATCATGTACATGTGTAAAACATATCAATCAATACAACTACTCGTTTTTGCCATTACCTGGAGTTCATAAATCCTCTTTCAGGGAGGACACACCCTTGCACTCGATTGGAGGAGCACAACACTCACACAACTATCTCAACTATGCGATCCAAAATATTTCATTCATAAGATTGATTCTTGTTTGATACAAATGAGGTGCTTATATAGATTAAGATACATTAATGCTTAGGGCATTAAATAAGAGTCTTTCAAGCTTCTTCCATTGACCAACGCTTCAACCTTCTTTAGGTCCCTTGAATCTTGACGCCTTGGAGTCATCACACAAACCTTGAAAGCTTCAGCATTTCTAGTGCTGGAGAGGAGATTTCAACAGGAGCAAATTCATCTACGACATCAGAGTGGATCAGAATCCGTCACCTAGTGGCTGGACTGGAATGATCTCTGGATTATGATAGAGGAATACACAATCTTGTAAGATCGGACGAGTTACCAACTTGGTCCAGTTGTAAATATTTTTTTACCTTTTTTATTAAAGGAAACACATTAACTACCAAAAAAACATAGTGAATGAATTCAAGTAATATTTGATAATATGTCACGACTAATTTTGATCCATGAATTTATTTCTTTTTTATGTCGAGATATCTAGTGAATGAAAGCATGTAGGTAATATTTGATACAACTTTTACCGCTCATTGACCAATACCTCCATCCTAAAATATTTCTTCCATCAACAAAACTTCACCTTCTATCCATTTTTTCTTTTATTTCAATTACCAGCAAGGACAGAAGCTGCCGCCACCGCTAGAGATACGAATAATCCAGAAACAACTTGCTTCCTGGCGGTACTTGCCGGCGGTGGGGACTGACGGGCATCCGCATCAGTCGCAGGACTATCAGCAGCAGGGCCTGGTGCATCAGCGGCAGGACCATCCACCGGAGCATCAGCAATTGGACCATCAGCCACCGGGCCATCAGCGGGAGTAGGGGCGGGGCTGTCGGTAGCGGGAGCGTCAGGCGTTTCCGGGCTTTCCGCAGGCGCAGGCACTTCGCCGGCTGGTGTAGGTGCTTGTGCTGCCTTCGGCGGTGGTGCTGCTGCCGGACTGAATGACCCGTCAATTCCTGGCGCAACAATGACGTGGGAGACACTGAGAACAGAGATGTTGTAAGGCTGCGTTGCGACGGAGCCCTCCAGCGTGCAATCCATCGGCGCGCCTTTCATGGCGGATCCGAAAACGATGGTTCCGTCTGTCTTATGCACGACATCCAGAAATCCCTGCTGATCATCTGCTACACCGCTGGCCTGGTACAGAGTTGTCATCATGGTCTTTGTGTTCTTCAGTTTGTTCAGCTTCATCACGTCGTAGTAATCCAGCACCACATGGATGCTCAGGATTCGCTTCAGGACGTCGACGGGCTTCCCGCTTATCCCACCGAGCCTGTCGTTTGTGACGGCGAGAACGGTGATGGACTTACGCTGATTGATGTCTTTGTAGAGCTCTGTCTGTGTGAGGAGGCTGTTGAATTGACTGAAATCTGGGTATTGGTCGAGGAGGCGGGTTATGTTGTGGGCGGAGGCGGCGGATATGAGGAGGAGGAGGAAGAGATAGGCGGCGGCCGGGACGAACGTTGGACGACTCATTTTTGGTGATGTTGATTCTTGTAAATCGCTTCTGCCAAAAAAGAAGTCGGCAATGGATATTGGGTCTTCTTCGTGACATTATTCCGTGGCGGATTTGTGAGTCTATATATAAGGTTAGGATCTGGCTTCGACTTTGGGGTGGGAGTGGGAGGAGGAGAGAAAACTTCGATCATCAATGGATGACAAAGTTTGAGCATTATATGCATTAGCCATGCATGCATTCCGGATCCGGACCATCATTCGGAAAACTTATTTTATGCAACACACAAATCAATTGCATTTATGCAACACACAAATCAATTGCATCTAAATTCGCTATATGAGTTTTTAGTCAATTTTCAAATGCATAAATAAAAAAGTAAAATCTGTTTCATGATACTTTTGTTGAAATGATTTTGAAACCCGTCGCATATTTTGGTTTCGGTAATTTCGACACTTAAAATCACTTAAACTATTTAAATATATGTTTTAAGAATAACAAACTTAACTATATATTTAAACATTTTCTTATGAGTGTCAAAATTAAATTTTAGGACAGTTTTTTAAACAAAATCAGCATGAAAAATTCCTTAATCGATTTTAGATTTTAATTCTCGTAGTATTGGGTACATAAAGCATTTATATTTAATAAGAGGCGGAGTCAAGGGGTCATGGCCCCCACCCCATCCATCCACCCACCCATGGACTTCACGTGAGAGAGTTGACTAATTGCTTTACAACTTTTTCTAGACAATGAGTAAAAAAAGATAGGTAAATGAGAGATTCCCCACATTCTATGGTCATGTATCCGACCAAAATGCTCATCCCGATTCGGTCTGATCAAGAGCACTCACTACGACTTGAAAACTATTAGTCCGAGTTCAACTATTTGTCACCAAGCCAAAAAATCTTATTCTAGATTTACTAATGATAGCAGATTCAATGAGAAGTCTCCTGTCAACAATTTGCATTTACAGCTTATCATTCGTTTCCTGCAGCCATCTACCAGTTCTTGTAGACAAGTCACTTCCTCAATATGAGTCAGTAGCTGATCCTGCTGTTCCTGCAACCAACAGTATGTTTCCACACGGCAGCTCCTCGTGACTGCCTTGACTCGTTAGTTGCCCCCGTCTTCTCCATTCCTTCGGCTTAGTCAAGAAAGGAGAGAAAATTATAGCACTGATACCACATGTAAAAACCCGAGCCGGCTAGTTCATGTTATCGCATAGACACAGTTCCCTATTCACCTAAATATACTCCTTTATGGGTGAAAGGCATGATCACATTATTAAATCCCTGACTTATATCCTAGCATTGGCAGAATTCACATGGAACTGACATAAACCAAAAATCCGTTCACGGTTTTATAACTGATAGAAATAAAATCCTCCAACACTGAGAACGTATCTTGATGAATGAACCAAAAATAGAGTTAAGGTTCTTGCAAGAACAAAGAATTTATTCCTATGAAGAGAACAAGGAAACAAAAAGCTCATCCACCTTTCCAGATGCCAGGGGCCTCGCCTAATCCTAAAAGTTGCCCATATATGACGGCCCACACAATAAACCTCGCAATTTCAGGTGGAAGCATCCCTTAAAGTCATGCCCTCTTCCCGCCTCGCCATTACCCGTAAGAGGGGACCTCTAGATCCCTGATAAAAAATTTATCAGGTTATGGGCCCAAGTGGCACCATAGGTATAACAGTGACATGTTACTGTTATACCTTTACATTAACATCATTAACCTCGTTAATGATGTTATGGAGACCCAGGCTTCGGTTACGGAGAAAAATCCGTAATCGAAGCCTATCTATATTAGATGACTTTGGTTATGTGGTGGAATGTCTTAAACCTCGTTAATGTTGGTATGGAGATAATATTCTCTCTGTGTGCTCTAGTTGCTGGGTTGGGGATGCGCATTATTTATTTTTCTTTTGGGCTTGGTTGGGCTCGACACCCACCTCAAGGGTGAGTTAGCCATCCAAAGAGAAAATTGAGAGCACCGTGGAGCCTTCAATCCAGGAGATTGTGCGAACCCTGGAAACGGCCGGAAGGATAAGGGATAATCTCAAATCCCGCAAGAATCGTGGAGAGGAGATGGTCTGTTGATGGGTGTCCTCGCCTATATACACCGTGTGAGGCATGTGGGAGAGCACGGGAATTTGGTTCAACTCCACCGAAGCAAAAACGGAGGGTTATTGGAGGATTTGAGTAAGTATTGGGCACAAGGAGATGGATGCAGATTGCTAGGGGGTTTTAGATTTTGATTACGACTTCTGTTCCACAGTGTGTGCGTTCTCTGTGTTCTTCGAAAATTGAAACAGGGTTCTTGTTACGGATTTCACCGATGTGTTCTTGGTGCTATTCGCAATTGAAAAGTTGGGGAATTAATGTGCTATGCTTGTATCTGAGTTGAATGCAAAAGGATTTCTATTACACTGGGGGCGTGTGTATAAATTTCATTCTAATCTTCGAAACCTTTGTTATGAATTAATTTTCGAGATGGGGTAGATGAGCATGTGTAACTGGGAGGGTATTTCCAAAACCTACTGTGGTTACAAGTTTCTGAAATGCAATGAAATGTGCAAAAGACATTTTCCTTTTATTATAATTTCAAAACTCTGTTCTTTTCTTCAAAGTTTCTTTGCGGATTAAAATTCTTTAAACAATCTGATATGCACAAGGAGAAGGATCTTTAAGCGTAAACCACTGTGAACTGCTAGGCTATTTTCGGAAATTGATAATTGTGCTTGGGATTTGGCTGTGGTAATTTGGTTAGGTTGCATTTTGTGCCAGTTGAGCCAAGGCTCTGTAGTTGGGGAGTCAGCCCTGGGTTGGCAGCTTTAGATCGATCTGGGTTGAGTTGTTCTAGCTCGGGTGAGTTTTGGTCGTCCTGAAGATGTTGGATGATATGAAAGTAAAGGGTTGGTGTCATACAGTTCCAGCGGAGGATTGGTTGGTGGAGGATGGGTTGCAGTTTTCTTTTCTTGTGTTAACGGCCTTAGCTGAAAATCTTGTAGTTCATTTCCTACTTGAAACTTTTGGAAATATTTTTTTTTAAAAACCAGTCTTTATGCGAAAGGGGTCCTCAAACAGAACTAGTTTTTCTAAAATTGGTTGATTCTCTTCTTCTTCTTCCTTTTAAAATTATTTTTATTGGGCGACCGTCCTCCTCCACCAAATGTTTTGTGTACATGATACATGAGCCCAATAAAAATAAAAACAAAAAGAAACTAAAGTAAAATACAATGCTTGGGGCAATCCATATTTTTATCTTGAGATGAGGGATGCTCCCTTGATTCTGCGAGTGTAGTTCTGCTGGTTTATCTTGCTGCACGAGAGCTCTGAGATTCTCCGGGAGATGTTGTGATATATTCAGAACTTCATTGCTGCTTTTTGATCCCATTTTTGCTAATTCATCAGCCACCTTATTAAGCTCTCGGTAACTATGTTGAATTCGACAGAAAAGCATGCAGCCTTGCAACTGCTGGATTTGTTTGATCTTCTGCCTTACCCTCCATGGGGCTGAGCTGAGTTGTCTTGTGCTGTGTACTAAGGTCTGCGAGTAAGTTTGAATCTCCAGGCGGAGGAATCCATATTGCTGAGCTATGGTGAGATCTGCGTGGAGTGCTTCCACTTCTGCTTCAAGAGGAGAGGTTGCCGAGCTGCTGGAGTGAAATATTAGAATTGCCTCTCCTTCGTTGTTCCTGAATATACCTCCTTCGTTGATTCTCTTCTTTCAAACCTTCTGCTACATTTCGTTTTACCTCTTTATTTACTGAGCGTCAAGCTCACGGGTGCCCGTTGTTTTGCATTCTTACTCTCAAGTTGCAGGACAGGATTTGGCTAAGCACTGCGCAATGGATGAGAAGGTGGAGCTGCTGTTTTCTGTGTTGTTGGAATAAAGTTCCTGCTTCCCCGTTGCAGTTTACTATTTTTTTTATTTAGCATCCGTTAGTTGTTTTCTTTGAATATGGATGATCGTGTTTAAGTTTGAGACCCTTATGTATGATAAGGCGATTTTATTCGAATGAAGGGCTTTTGTTTTAGAGGTTAAAGTGAGATTTTCTCTTGATAGTATGAAGGAATTGTTTTGCTTACTTCAAGCTTTGCATTTCCTCACTGATTTTGTCCGATGAATTTTGTACTTTTACATGGTTTTTTATGGATTGCCACGAGAAATGACATTTCCACAACCCATTGGAAATCGTTATCATTCGCAGCAGAAGCGTATTGGGCCCATAACCCACAGGTTCGAGGATCGAAACCTCGCTCTGATACCACATGTAAAAACCCGAGCCGACTAGTACATGTTATCGCATAGACACAGTTCCCTATTCACCTAAATATACTCCTTTATGGGTGAAAGGCATGATCACATTATTAAATCCCTGACTTATATCCTAGCATTGGCAGAATTCACATGGAACTGACATAAACCAAAAATCCGTTCACGGTTTTATAACTGATAGAAATAAAATCCTCCAACACTGAGAACGTATCTTGATGAATGAACCAAAAATAGAGTTAAGGTTCTTGCAAGAACAAAGAATTTATCCCTATGAAGAGAACAAGGAAACCAAAAGCTCGTCCACCTTTCCAGCTGCCAGGGGCCTCGCCTAATCTACGCCATCACTTGAGAGTACGGACGCAAAAACAACGGGCATCCGTGAGCTAAAGCTCAGTGAATAAAAAGTACGTGAGATGCACAGAAGGTTTTAAAAGAAGGGTAACCAACTAGGTGCATAACTAGGTTTTATTCAAGTAAACAATTCACTTATAAGAAATCAGTTTTCAAACTTTTTTATCATATAGCAGAAAAGGGCTTCACTATGAAATGTAACTATTGCCCCAGACATCAAACAGAGAGCAACAACCCCTCTTCCATCAACAATTTTCCCCACTTGAACCACTGAAAACATAACTGCCAAATTTCGCTTCCACAATTCCCAAACACCTGCAGACAACTCAAACACGCCCGAGTTATACTCAACCCAGATCGATCTAAAGCTGCCAACCTGGGGCTGGCTCCCCAACTACAGAGCCTTGGCTCAACAGGGCACATAAATGCAACCTATTCCCACCACATCACCACAGCCAAATCCCAAGCACAATTATAAATTTTCGAAGACAGTCTAACAAATCACAGTGTTTTACACTTAAAATCCTACTCCTTATGCATATAAGAACGTTTGAAGAGATTTTAATCTGTTAAGAGATTTTTGAAAAGAACAGAGTTTTAAAACCTTCCATGTACATTTTCGAAAACCTTTCTATAGTCGATACCCATAGAGAAATTTTGCAAGCATTTTCCCCACTTTTTAAACATGCTCATCTACCCCCCCCCCTTCCGCGAGCTAATACATACGGGAGTTGGAAGAACGGATTATGAATTTAAACACACAACCAGAAATCACTGCAATTACTTCACCCATGCTTCCCCCCCAAATTCCAGTTTTTTTAAGGAACACAATGAACACACGCATAGTGAAGAATTCGAAATCAAAACAAGAATTCCAAAACCCCTAGCAATCTGACTTCATCCCTTGGTACTCAATTACTCAACCTGATTCCAAAACTCGAATCCTACGAGAATGGTGAGAAAATAAGAACACTCCTCCTTCCGCGTACCCCTGTTGCTAGTATTTATAGGTCAAGATCCGCATCCTCAATCAGCCTCCTCTTTCACAGCTCTCGCGGGATCATGCTTATCTCTTAGTTTCCCCGGGCCCTTCGAGTATTTGCTCGTCGTTATTGAAGCAAATCTTCTCAGATTCGTCGCGAGACGGACTCCTTTGCCAACTGACTTCCGCCTTCGTTTCCCCTTTTTCTTTTTTTTTTGTCGACGGAATTTAATTTCCGGAAATTGGGCCATGGTAATTTTAATCTACCAACTCTGGCCCAATAAACCCGGTCCAATAAGTTTTAATTCAGCAATTTCAGGACCCAGTCCACATCTATAAAATCTTATTATACTTATTGTTTATCAAGAGCTGAAATATAAACTAAGTACTTAATTATATATAAATAAATCCATACCGTTACACTTAATTTAGGGCAGGTTCATGTTGTTGGCGAATTGTGTGCCAAGCAGTTTTGATGGAGAAATCTCATTTATAATGGCTTCCAAATCATCTGATCCTCCCCTTTTTCATCAATGTGTATATCCAGGATAGTCTGAGCTAGATGAGCCGGCATAGTGTCCTGAATCATCTCCTCATTCCAGTGAGAATCCTGCCAGAAATCCTTAACAGACTTTTGGTCAAGCATTTGGCTACTTGGTCGTGGAAATTTTCCAGATCATGCTAGTCATCGTTAGAAAAGTTGCACTTTCCATTGCCACGTAACCAGTATGTGTTTTGCAGCATAACAGGCCTGATAGCCATGATTCTTTTCCAGCAATGTGAGTCAGAGGCTCGAATTTGCACGGTTGTGAGATCCTGCTATGAGCAGTATATTTTCAACATAAATTCAGACCATAGCCCTTTATCCTGTGTAATCCCCCACCATAGTTTCATACTAAAAGTCTGACTAATATCATATAATCTTCTGCATCCCACTCCACCCTCAGATTGAGGGAGGCAGATATTAATCCAAGACCGCCAGTGATTCTTTTTCTTATTGTTTGCCCATCCCCAAAAGAAGTTTGACATCAGTCGTTCAATTTTATTTATGATACCAGCGGGAGGCTGCAGGACCATAAGAATATATATAGTAAGGCTACTTAGCAAGTGTTTAATGAGTGTTAACCTCCCTCCACTGGATAAAGATGTTGTTGTCCAGCCATCTAGTTTTGCTTGCAGTTTTGCCAGCAAACTGTTAAAAATTGCTGAAGATTTTTTCCTTGTGTATAGTGGTGCTCCCAAGTATGTCACAGGGAGAGGTGAGTGGATGAAGCCTGTCCATTACTTTATAAGATTGATTCTTTCAGTTGAGACCATAGGAGAGATGATAATGATGCCTTTTGAGATGTTGACTAGCTGCCCATAAACACTTTCATAATTATGGAGCAATCTGATAACTGCATCATGAGCGAATTTAGTTCCTCGACAGAAAATGATATTGTCATCTGCATATGCTAAATGTGATATGATAGGACACCCTTTTGAGACACTGTAAGCATAAGAAGTGCAAGTTGTCATCAATTTTTGCAGGCCTCGGCTTAATTCTTTTGCTCCAATAACAAAAAGGAGAGGCGAGAGTGGATCCCCTTGACGGAGACCTCTAGTGGCTTTGAAGTAGCCATAAGAGGCTCCTTCTATCAATACTTAGAAGCTGAAGCTAGATATGATGCGCCAAACTCGATCAATAAATGGCTCTGCAAAACCAAATGCTCAAAGCACTTTAATAAGAAAGTGCCACGATACTCAGTCAAAAGTCTTCGCCATATCAAGTTTGAGAGTTACATTGTGTCCTTGGATTGGCTTTCTGAGATAGTGCATCATCTCTTGGGCTAGCATAATATTGTCAGTGATACTTCTATCTGTTACAAACCACTCTGATATGGCGAGATAATGGACGGAAGTACTCTGCTGAGTCTGGTTGCCATTAACTTAAAAACGAATTTTCAAATATTGCTGCACAGACTTATAGGCCGGAGCTTATTTTTTCTTTTGTATAAGCTATGACAACTAAGATTCTAATTCCCTATAAAGGATTTCATTGTAGTATTTCACCCGAAAGATTTTTTGTGGTTTAGTTCAGGAAATCTGTAGGGGTTGGTACACAAAATTTGTCGAAAGTCTTTCAAATTGTAACGTGGAGAAACCGTTTGGACCAAGTTCGGATGCACGACACGAAAAAATAGCATGTGTCCTCACCAATTAGAATAACCAAACCATCTAGTTAACACTCTGATATTCACTCATCAGCTCAATGACAATACTTTTTTTTTGGGAATTAGGAGTTTTATTGGATGAAAAAAGATAGTACATTTTTTATTCATGCCTATCGTACATGTAGCCACTTTCGGGCCCATGACAGGGTGAATCGAGTGCTATACGATTCTAATGTCTATCACCTACACCACAACACCATTTACAACTCCACACATTTGTGGTACAGGACATAGACACATAGAATTTTTGTTCAAAATGTTTACAATTAAAAACTAGGACCAACTTACCTGTTGCTCGGTTTTCTTCCTTTTTGCTGCCCATTTTGAAATTGTGCTGCTTTTGATCCTCGCTGCCCAATTTGATCTTGTTAATTTGGCCTGTTGCAGTGAACTTCAAAAATTTCTGGTCAGTCCTGGTTGCTGCTGCTTCCAGTCCATTGCTCCATCCTATTTTGATCAGCAATCTTGACCAGTTTTTGCAAGATATCCATGTCATCCCCTCGAGTGTTCCAGCAAATGTTGCATGAATAAATACAGCATGAGGGATTTCAGTCTCTATCAACAGCAAAATAATCAAGCACAGATTTGTGAATAGATGCACCTTGGCTGGAGATGTTGGCTCAATGAGCACTCACATCTCTGTGATGTTTGAGGCTACAGTCAGATTCAACTTGGAATCTGGTGTTGGCTGATGCTTTATAGTTCCACCCTCCTTTGGTAGCAGTCTGTGTATCCCATCTCCAGATTCTCAACATCAACAGATCACCATCCAAGTTCTAGGACAAATCATCAACATTAGTAACAGGTCAGAGTATATAGTAATATCCAGGGAAGCAAAAACGACATAGGAAGTTGAGTTTTGCCAAAGGTACCTATGCCGGAGATGAGTGCTAAGAACAAGCATCATCTCTGTGTAATCAAAGACAGCAGTGGACTCCTTCTGTTGTGGGAGTCTTGCTCGCAGCCGAAGCAACCAAATATATACATTTCATGTTTCCAATCCCCTGCATTGTATTTTCTGTAACAAAAATCAGCAACTACATGTTTGTTAGCGCAGAATTGCAGCCATTAGATGAGAGATTTTGAGATGCATCCTGAAGATCTTTCTGATATGCTGATCTGGATGGAGAAGGAAGCAGTCCTTCCATGTTGAAGTTATGGTCTCAATTAGAGAAACCCCACTTTGCCAAAACACGAACTAGGTAACTGGATTTAGAGAATCCAATGTCAAATAAGAACTTATTTGGCAATACTCATAATTACATTTGTGTACTAATTTTAGTCATACTATACTGTTTCATACTTATTCAAACTTTACATTTTTCCCTTTTATTGAGCTCTTATAACATTCAAAGCTAATCACATAACACTGGTTATGTTTTCTTTTGTATATGTTTTGACAACTAAGATTCTATTTCCACATAAAGCATAATAGGATCGGCCCGATCATTTTTTGATTGGTTCAAGAAATATGAAGGGGTTAGTTTACGAAATCAGCAGTGCTACCTGTATTGAGCCCGCCCGATACAGATAGTGGGAAAGCACCACGTGGCGCTTTCAAATTTTCAAAAAAATTCGGAAATGGGAATCATTAGGGGTTAATACACAAAATTTGTAAAAAAAGTCGTCTAAATTATTAGGTGGAGAAAAAGATCGTTCCTCTGACGGGGCGTCAAGAAAATAATAACATTTGTCTCGATCAATTAGAATCACTAAACTTTCAAGTCAACAATCCGATACTCACTAATTATATCAACGACAATTCTCATAGCAATATTTTGATTTCATAAAAAATATGTTATATCATATATCTTCAAAGCTTTATATTTTTGAGAGCGTATAATAACTTCAAAATCAAATCACATTATACTGCTTATTTATTTATTTTTTGTCAAAGATTTGGGATTTTATTGACAAAACATTGTCTGGTGCCATGCACCTACACGGTCCTCCTGACCCTTCCAACGAAATGATTTAGGATGGTATATGCCCACCTCCTCAATGGAAGATCTGCATTCTGTGTTTGAATAAAAGGAAATCAGACAGATGCCTTGAGCATTCATGGAAACTCCCCCAATACCAGCAGAGGCAGAGGACGAGCTCCCATCTATATTTAACTTGATGTTTGGTTCAGTGGGAGGCTCCCAGAATAGATATTGAAGCACGGGTGGGGGAGAAGCTTGAATATGTATGTTCAGGTCTTGTAAGATTTTCTGCTCTTGCTGTCGTGAGGGCAAGAAGAAAGAGCCGGCTTCTATCATATCCTATAGCAGGTTCAAGGAAGAACGAATCACAGAGGCAATGTGCAGTTTGAAGATCCAAAGAGAATGCTGCATCTTAACTTCCATATTTTTGACTCTATCATGGGGACAGCTCGCCGGATGAACATAATGGTTTTCCCACCACGGCCAACGAGCCAAGCCTCTAGGCGATGTGTAAACTGATAGAAGAGTATGAGAGTGATAAAATGTTGTCAAAATACTCCCAGACCTGAGTAGCTAGCTCACCCGAGGATAGTAAGTGATCCTCGATCTCAATATTTCCGGTGGACGAGCAGCATGAGCATTTGGATGCAATATTAGAATCCACTCGTACTATTAGGTGTAAAACTTTCCACATAATGATACTGATCTTTGGAGGGATAGAAGAGTCCCAAATCCATTTGAAAGTAAGCACAGTACCTAGTTGCTGGCTAATGGTGCGCCAAGCAGATTTAACAGAAAAACAACTAGTAGTAGTAGGCTTCCAAACCATCTGGCCCTCACCTGACGCATCAAAAGAAATTCTTGAGATATCAGCCACTAAATGAGAAGGGATAGAACTCAGCAACATGTGTTCATTCCAGTGAGTGTTCGTCCAAAATTCATTGACTGCCATGTGATCCAGAAAGGGATGGAGAGCTTCCTGGAAACCAGCCAGACCATGCCAGTCATCATGTGTGACGTTGCAATGACCTGAACCTAAAATCCAGAAGGTGTGTTGCAACATAATAGAGCGTGCAGATAACATCCTCTTCTAGCAATGCGAATCAGCGAACTTAGCCATCACGGATGTAGGGTCATGGAGAGAGCAGTATTTTGTTGTGCATGAATTCTGACCAGAGACCATCTCCCTGTCTGAATTTCCACCAATGTTTCATACTGAATGCAAATGTGATATCTTGAAGTCTCTTGCATCCTAAGCCACCCTCAGTTTGGGGAAGGCAGATGTTGGACCAAGAGTGCCAATGTATTTTCTTCATGTTTTCATACCATCCCCGGAAAAAAATCGTTCTTTCAATACGTTTTATAATACCAAAGGAAGGCTGCAAGACCATGATCAAATAAATAGGTAAATTGTTAAGTACATGCTTGAAAAGGATTAACCTTCCTCCGCTGGATAAGGAAAATGTTGTCCACCCATCCAACCGAGCTTGGAGTTTTGATAGCAGACTATAGAATAAGCTCGGGGATTTCTATCCAGAATATAAAGGAGCTCCCAAATAGGTGACAGGGAGTGAGCTGTGCTTAAAGCCTGTCCATTGCTTAATAAGATCGATCCTCGAACTTGGGCTTTGGAAGAGATCATGAAACTGCTCTTACTAATATTCACTAGCTGGCCAGATAAGCTTTCATACTTGTTGAGTACTTTGAGGACTGCATCTAATGCGAATTTGGAGCCACGGCAGAATATCCATATATCATCTGCATATGCTAGGTGAGAAATAATTGTACAACCTCTTGGAACCCCGTAGGCAATGGATGTGCAAGAGGTCATCAGTTTTTGAAGATTGTGGCTTATTCCAATGACAAACAGAAGGGGGGAGAGAGGATATCCCTGACGCAAACCTCTAGAGGCCTTGAAGTAGCCATGAGAAGAGCCTTCAAACAACAAGGAGAAACTGCAACCAGATATGATGCACCAGACTTGGTCAATAAATGGCTCTACAAACCCAAAAGCTCTGAGGACATTAATTAGGTATATCCATGATACATGATCAAAAGTTTTAACCATATCCAACTTCAGTGCGACATTATGTCCACGTATTGGCTTTTTCAAATTATGGATCATCTCCTGTGCCAGGAGAATATTGTCTGATATACTTCTGCCTGGAATAAAACCACTCTACTGCAGTGAAATAATGTGTGGGAGAAATTTACTGAGTCTGGTATCCAACAGTTTTGATAAAATCTTTCTAGCAAATTTACATAGGCTGATTGGACGAAAATCCTAGCAATACACTGGAGGAGATACTTTAGGGATAAGAGCTATTAAGGTACTGGTATATGAGCCACCTAAATCACTACCTGCAAAGAAGGAAAGCACTGCCTCCACGGCGTCTTTGCTAATTGTACCCAAACAAAATTGAATGAATATTCCTGTGAAGGCATCAACACCAGGCGCAATGTCCTTGTTCAGATAAAATACTATTGTTTTAATTTCTTCCTCATTCGGTCATTCAAACAAGGAAGCATTCATCTCTTCTGTGATTAGTGAAGGAATGTCCTGAAGCCAAGAGTCATCCTGGCTGGTTTGTTCTGCTGAGAGCTGACCTTCAAAATGGCTGAGTAATAGATTTTTAACCTCAGGGGTAGATGAAATCCAGTTGCCTTCTGCATTCTTCAGCTTTAGTATGGATGACTTTGGCCTCGAGAGTTTCACACTCTTATGAAAAATGTCGGTGTTTCGATCTCCTGCTTGAAGCCACTTTATTATCTACTTCTGGCTCCAGTACATTTCTTCGGCTAGCAAGTTTTGTTTATACACTTGGCTAATTCAAGCTTTGTTCGGTCCTCTGGAGATCCTGATTTTTCAAACTGAATTTCTAAGGCTGCTATGCTGTCCTCTGAGTTCTTTAAGTTCTGGAAAATATTTCCATACGTCTCCTTGTTCCATACTCGCAGTTTGGCCCTCAATCTCTTCAATTTAATGGCTAAACACTGCAGACTAATCCTTTCAGTGAGAGGCTCATTCCAGGAAGAGGCCACAACCTGTTGGAATGAGGTGAGGAGAGTCCAGAAGTCTTGGAAAATAAATCTGCATAGTTTAGAGGTGGAAGTTGGGGCTGCCGTGACTAATAAAGGACAGTGTTCAAATTGAAACCGGTTCAATTTGAACTGCTTGACTGTGCATGGAGGAGCTAGTGAGATCCATTCATCAGAGAGTAGTATTATGTCTAGCCTTTGGAGGATCTTATCACGTCTTGCTTGGTTATTCGATGCGTTTTCCAGCAATTTGCTTATTTTTTCTTTGCATAAGCTATGACAACTAAGATTCTAATTCCCTATAAAGGAATTGATCGTAGTATTTGACCCGAAAGATTTTTTTGAGGGTTAGTTCAAAAAATCTGTAGGGATTCTTACACAAAATATGTCAAAAAGTCTTTCGAATTATTACGTGGAGAAACCATTTGCACCAGATTTGGCTGCACGATACGAAAAAATAGCATGTGTCCTCACCAATTAGAATAACCAAACCATTCAGTTAACACTATGATATTCACTCATCGTCTCAATGACAATACTCATAGTTCCATTTATCTACTAATTTCAGTCGGACTATACTGTTTCATACTTATTCAAAACTTTACATTTTTTCCTTTTATTGAGCTCTTATAACATACAAATATAATCACATCACACTGGTTATATTTTCTTTTGTATATGGTGTGCCAACTAAGATTCTATTTCCACATAAAGCATGATAGGATCGGACCGATCATTTTTTGATCGGTTCAAGAAATATGAAGGGTTAGTTTACGAAATCAGCAGTGCTACCTGTACCAGGCCCGCCTGGAATAGCTAGTAGGAAAGCGCCACGTGGCGATTTCAAATTTTCATAAAATTTCGGAAATGGGAAATCTATAGGAGCATACACGAAATTTGTAAAAAAGTTGTCTAAATTATTAGGTGGAGAAAAAGATCGGTCTTACTCTGACAAGACGTCAGAAAATAATAACATTCGTCCCGTTCAATTAGAATCACTAAACTTTCAAGTTAACAATCCAATACTCACTAATTATATAAACGACAATTCTCATAGAAATTTTGATTTTAGAAAAAACTATGCTATATCATATATCTTCAAAACTTTATATTTTTCACAGTGTATAATAATTTCAAATTCAAATCACATTACACTGCTTATTTTTTCTTTTGTATAAGCTATGACAACTAAAATTTTAATTCCCTATAAAGGAATTCATCGTAGAATTTGACCCGAAAGATTTTTGTGGCTGAGTTCATTAAATCTGTAAGGTTTGGTACACAAAATTTGTCGAAAAGTATTACAAATTATTATGTGGAGAAACCGTTTGGACCAGGTTTGGCTGCATGACACAAAAAAATAACATGTGTCCTCACCAATTAGAATAACCAAACCATCTAGTTACAATCCTGATATTCACTCGTCATCTCAATGACAATACTCATAGTTACTTTCGTCTACTAATTTAAGTCGGACTATACTGTTTTGTATTTATTCAAAACTTTACATTTTTCCTTTTATGGAGCTCTTATAACATTCAAATCTAATCATATCACACTGGTTATATTTTCTTTTATATATGCTGTGATAACTATGATTCTATTTCCACATAAACATGATAAGATTGGTCTGATCATGTTTTAATCGGTTCAAGAAATATGAAGGGGTTAGTTTACGAAGTCAGCAGTGGTACCTTTACCGGGCCCGCCCGGTACAACAAGTAGAAAAGTGCAACGTGGCGCTTTCAAATTTTCGAAAAATTTCGGAAATGGAAATCTGTAGGGGTTAGTACACGAAATTTCTAAAAAAATCGTCTAAATTATTACGTGGAGAAAAATATCAGTCCTACTCTGACGGACATTAAGAATATAACCAACATCTCGAACTCTAATGAATATTTATATCATATATCTTCAAAATAAAAACTCTAAAGAAGAACTATATTATATCATATATCTTCAAAACTTTACATTTTTCAGAGCATATAATTACTTCAAAATCAAATTACATTACACTGCTTATTTTTTCTTTTGGATTTTGATTTTTTTAATCAAATAAATTTTATTAATATGCGTAAAAAACATATAGGTCTAGCTCCCAAAGTTAGCATAGCATAGACAAGAAGAATATAACCAACATCTCGAACTCAAAAAAATATTTAACTTCTAATTAGGGTTTAGAAAATTTTGACGATGCAGTCGCCAGAATTCCGCCGAATCATGGAGTTTTCGGTCTCCTGTGTATAAGCTTTTCAATGGTGTGACCAATTTTGATAACATACGATAGTAGTGTTCAAAATTGAAATACAAGGTAATAATATAATTATTTGAGTGGTTATACAGCCGCTCCTTGATTAATACCTGTTAAATTGTGGCATTTTGTGCATTTTTGTAGATACAATCGTCATGGTCCAAACATCGGCCATTAGTGAGACTGAACACGAAACATGTTAAGATATTCTAAATGGGCGATGGTAGCTGTCGATGGGTTTCCATATGCTGCGTTGTTTGGTCAAGTACAAGGCTATGCACGAGGGAAATTTCCCTCCCCTTTTTGGTGGAAACCAGTTGTCGTTCCCACCAACTCCACTTTCCATGGATACCTGGTAGTGTTGTCCATGGAAAATAAATTTTGGAAGGTAAGTGGAAGACCCACTTTCCACCCAACATCCATCCATGTATATATATTAAAATAATAATTTTATAGACATCATATATATAAAAATTAAATAATATTATTTATATAAAAAACTGGATAAATATTATTTATATAAAAAAGTACCTTAAAATCAAACCAAACCAAACATACACAGTAAATCTCGCCCTATAAAAAAGTACCTTGTATATATATATATATATAATATTATAAATTAAAATAATTCTATATTTTATTGGATTAATATTTAAAATTATCAAGTCTTTTTAGATTTTTAAAACTCTTTATAAATAGAGTCTTTTATTTAAGCATTGTTTTGGGCGAGGTGCTTATAATTCTAATTGTACTTATAAGTGTCTCCTTAAAAAAAAGAGTGTTTTGCGTAAAGCAAATACTAATGCTTGTTCTTTTTTTAGAACCTCTCTTTTTAGAAATAAGCACCCCATGAGATTTTTTTTCTTCTAAAAATATGAATGTTATTTTTGTAATAATATTAAAGTATAAATATATTGCATAACCAAATTAACCATCTTCAATACATATATTTTAATTCCTTCTAAAAATTAAAAATATATTCTTACAAATTCTTTCGATTTTAATCCAGTCATTCGATTTTTCCATATATTATATTCCTTCTAAAAAATAAATTTTAACACATAATGATGCAATATTAAAAATAAAAATTGCCGTAATGATGTCAAAATTTAAGAAAAGATCGCATATCCCAAACATACAAAAAATATTCATGTACGAGAATTTACGGTGAAGACATTAAACAAACACATAAAAAGCAATAATATATGGATGTGTATTTGCAAAGCTATCTTAATCTTCCAAATACATGGATTAAATTTAATTAAATAGATGAAGGTTATATATAATTAAAATAAAATTTTAAACGATTATTTTTAAGTACTTGCGCAAAACACCACTACTTAAATAAGAATAAGTAGTAGAAGTAGTAGTAGAAGTAGTAATAGAAGAAGAAGTAGTACTTTCACGCAAAACAGGCCTTTATTCTTTAAATCATTTACTCAAAGCGAGGATCCTCAAATGACTAATTTGGCATCTAACTCGACTATCATCAAATGGGTCGGTTATGAGCGGATAGTGTCGGAGTGGCTCAACATCTCCACAGATCCAATTATGAGAAATGCTCAAAGCACATCCGAGTTTTATAGGCACATTTACGAATACTACTATCAAAAACTTCATTCAAATTTGAGAGTTGCTGGCTTAAGGTGCACCATAGATAGTGGAGTGGTTTCAACGAGGTAAACTACTATATTGAAGCATTTCACCTGTACAAGAAAATGAAAGGTAAAGATTTTAATTTTTACATGCATGGCAGATGTTGAGAGAGCAACCAAATAGGAAGGATCCGTAAGCTGTCGGTGGAAATTTCATGCTATATCTCAAGATGATGGGGTGAGGATGAGGTTGCCAACACATAAGAGTAGAGCTCCATTGGTCGTGACACAACCAAAAAGCAAAAGAAAATTGTTCAATGAGAGACGTCAAAGTTTCAAAAAGTGGATCCTGAAGTATTAAAGAAATGGCTGAAACAAGACTTATAACGCAAAAGATGTTGGATACCAAAGAGCAACGTGTTACTGCCAAGGAGCGACGTATTTCTGCCAAGGAGCGACGTGTTTCTGCCAAGGAGCGACGTGCTAATCTCGGTAGGCTGGAGAAGTTACTTGAAATGAACATGGAGGACAAGTCTGAAAAGGCCAAAAAAATTTACAATGACAAAATAAATCATCTTCTAAAGAAATATGGTGATGTAGTCCTAATACTCTGCTTGGAATCTCTCTAGTGGGGCTAGATCTAGTGTGAATCTCGATGATGAAGATGAGAACTAGTATGAGGTCATTTATGCTTTGTTTGTATGGTCTTGTTCTGTCTTGTTCTTGCATTCTTCATTTTATTAAATATTTATTATTTAATTATTATTTAACAGAAAATATGATAAAATAAATTATAAAATAATAATAATGAAATCATAAATATTAAAAGAAATGGGATGAAATTTGTGGATTATGAAGAATAAATTAGAGGGAGAAAATATAAATATAGGAAATATGAGGTGGAGTGATAAAAAAATAAATTGATGTAAAATGTATAACTAAAAAATGGAGGAAAAAAACACTAAAGTTGTGAATAACCTAATGATTGATATAATGAGAGACACTAAAAAACGGAGGTAACTCATACCAACGTTTACCTTAATGAATTTGCCCGGCTAGTTCTTACATGGAAACGCAGGAAAGCTCATTTCATTTCAAGTCCAAATGGACGAATAAGCCCAATAAGATTATAGAGCCAAAACCCATGTATGAAATCAGGCTGTTAAAGGAAGCACTACCAAGTGAGACTGACATTACCCAAGAACAGCATCAAACTGTAAGCAAAGAAATACGAGCCTGTAGCTCATTAGATATCAACGAAGTGCAAAATTCAGACATCCCTTCTATCAAGTGTCAAAGAGGACGCCATTTATTTAAATCATCACATTCATGATTCACACAACGGGGGCAGCAGGTAACAGAATCTACTCAGGGAATAGTGCGCTGATAAAGAGGCAAAGCACCCACAGCTTCCCGTTCAGCTCTTTCTCTCTTAACCTGCAATACCATTTATAAATATGAAGGCCCCAAAGAGGAACGATGTGCAAAACACCAAGAAACAGCCAAATATACAGAACCATAATCAACATAATGATGCAGCCAAAAAATAACATTGTATCCCCATAGCATTTTTGTTCATCACTTAATTGAAAAACTAAAAGATCTTCTTAGCCTTGTTGATTTTCTGACGTTAAAGTGCAGCAGAATTCGCGTTGATAATTATATGGCTAAGTAAAACAGGCAGAGTGACGCAATCTGCTCGCACTAAAACATGTTCCTAAATATTTCTCAGCATTCCTTCAGCAAACGCACAAGGCATCGACACTACCATCCCATATCTACTAAAAAAAACTATCATGCCAGATTTTGTTCAATAAAGGCAGAAATAGAGTTATTTTGGCACTTACATGGCCAAGCATTGGCTGAAGGTAGGTCCTAAACGGCGTCTGCATAGCCTGTGACATAAAATATAAGAAATAATATAACGTTGGTAGAACCACAGTAATGCCATATAACAATAAAAAGTTTTATTCAACAAATTACAAGGTATTCAAGAACTCCAATATACGGAACACGCTACTAGCACAAGGAATCACACAACTAATACAGAACAATATACTAGCAGAAGGTATTATACCGCATTATTCAATGGAGGTAAAAATTATTTCAATTATTTCAAACAGAACTACAGAAGGGTCAATTTCTCCTCTGCAGTTTCAGAGATGGCCAGATACACTCGAGGCCAAAAAGATGCACTTATGTGTGTTTATTTTTAATACGAGAAGTGAAGAGAACAGCAAAATCCCCGAGCAGTATAATTGTATACCTGGAGATCCTTAGATAGGTACTCGTGCTTCATGGACAGGTCCATGGCCCGCTTGAGGCGCTGATTTCTAGCATCGACAACCTCTCTCGGCAGGCGATTAAGCGCCTCCTTCACATCCAGATCGTACATCGGGTCGTACAAATCGTCATATCGAAGCCCTAATTTCAAATAACACGATTATTACATAACCAAATAGCCCAAATCAATTATCAGCACAATTCGTGTCATATACTAATCGAAGTATACCGTATTGCCGGAGGCGACTTGACACTGTATTCATGTGAATCCTGGCGAGAGGATTGCGATTCGGGTCGACGAGCCATTTCATTATTGCAGACGCCATTGTCTGTTCCTCTCTCTTTCTAGGATTTCCTTCACTAGTAATAATAATTTCGAGCAAGTGGCTTTTTGGATATGAGTTTCTTACGTCACCTTTTTGTGGTTTGTAGTTTCTCTTTTTTATTCTTTTTATTTTATTTTATTATATATTAATTTAAATTTATATTCTCTCATACCATTTTAAAATTAAATTTATTCAAAAATTCGTTTATCGTTAAACGAAACGGACATTACCATAATTATCAGTGCATCGTGTGGTTTGATTAGAGATCTCAGTTGATATGGTTTCGACATAATTTATTAAAAATGACAATTAATATTACAGCGAGTTCCCTAGCGAAAAAGTAAAACCTTTCATGAACCAAACTCTATAAACCAAAAAGTTAAACTTTATTTAACGATAATTAATATTACGGCGGCTTTGCCGCCGAAAAATTAAAACCCTAAATGATGAACTCAAACTCTATAAAACATAAATGTTAAACTTTATCAAAAATTATAATCAATATTACGGCGGCTTTGCCGCCGAAAAACTAAAACCCTACATGATGAACCCAAATGTTAAACTTTATTTAACGAGAATTAATATTACGACGGCTTCGCCGTCGAAAAATTAAAACCCTAAATGATGAACTCAAACTCTATAAAACACTAATGCTAAACTTTATTTAACGAGAATACATATTGCGGCGACTTCACTGCCGAAAAACTAAAATTCTTAATAATTAAATATGTCGAAATCATATCAAATGATATCTCTTATCGAACAACATAATGCACTGATACTTATGGTGGCTTCCATTTCGATAAACAGTGAGCGATTTTTCGAATAAATCCGATCTTAAAAACGGAAGGAAAAAGAATTAAAATTTAAATTAATATAAAATAAAATAATAGAAACAAAAGGAGTAGTCAGGTGGGTTGGGGGAGCCAAACTGATCATGTAGGGAAATAATTAATTTTTTATTATTTATGTATGGACCAATTCTAGACAAATAGTTGGGACATGTAGCATTATTGCAATTATAATTATAAGACCAGGAAAGTGGTACAGAAGAACGCGCAATTTATACTGTACAAACATTTCTCATGTTGAAAGCGCGTGACCTGATCAAAAGGGGTATAAAGAAACAATTATTATTACTATATAATACTCAAGGCTGAAGGGCTATGTGATTTGAATATCATAAATTCAGACTACACAAATTAGCTAGCTTGTTATAAAATAATCAAAATAGATACTTATTACTTTGATGTTCGGAATTTTTTTTTGATAAGTCCTTTGATGTTCGGAATAATTTATGAATGTGCATCACATTTGTAAGAGTTAAAGGTCATTTAACCCCTATACTATACATAAGGAATCGATTTGATACAAGTCATAATTTTTATGGGGTTCCCAAAACTATTAAAAAAAAGTAGGCCGCAAGAAATAAAAAAATTACAGATGAATCTAGAAAAGGAATTTCATTATGTGAACCAAAAACTTAACATTTCTATCAAAAGAATTGCAAAACCTTATGGTAATCCCAAAATTCTTGCAGAATTTATAGCCGGACAATTAAAGAATAGGGTTTCATTTCGAAAAGCAGTTAAAAAGGCTATTGAATTAACTGAACAAGCAAAGACAAAAGGCATTCAAGTACAAATTGCAAGACGTATCGGCGGAAAAGATATTGCATGCGTCGAATGGATCGGAGGGGTAGGGTTCCCCACCAAACCATTCGACCTAAAATTGATTATTGTTCCTATACAGTTCGGACTAGTTATGGGGTATTAGGCATCAAAATTTGGATTTTTATTTATTTTACTTGTTACAGCACCTCGATTCAAGAAGAATGCTTTATCTTGACATTCCTGCATAGAGGTGCAGATTGCATTGAATTCACTACGCTGACAAAAATTCAGCCGATCGATGTCGGTCTGAGGATGATTATCAAATGCATCTCATCCAAGCTGTCGATACTCTGCAATTAATCTGTTGCTTGATACAGGAATCTACTATGTTGATGGTTGTGGCATCGGAGGGTAGTCGGCCAAACACTTTCCCGATTCATGAAGCAGTTTATCTATAAGAAAAAGACTGTAATCTTCAACATCACTCTATGTTAGATTTTCAATGCCGAAAAGTCTTTGAATCCTATGGGCAAGGTCATCACATATGTCTTTAAAAAATCTCCTCCATAGATCGAGCGAGTGTAGTGGGAAGCGTTGAGAAAGAATAATACCAAACAGTTGCCTTAGTTGGCAGCATGTTCTGAAGAGTGATGCCTTTTGAAGGCATTGTATCCATTCATTGTCACCTTCGAGCAGTCCTTTTGCAATACATGTTGCCTTGAAAGATTCATGCACAACGTTGTTCACTGTACTGAGACTTTCAAAAGAGTTCGGTCCCTTAACAACTGTTAGCAGGAGGGGAGCGGGGGAAGTACGATGAGAAGAGTACTGTGTTATATATAGTGCCTAAGCGGCATGATGGGATTGGGGTGTCAGGTAGGTCGGTATTTAATACTTTTACATGGCCCCACTAACAGGCTAATCCTGCAGTGCCACGAGGACATTGCACACTATACAGTGAGGTACCTCACTGTATACTCTCCTCTTCCCAGCAGGAGACGCATATAAAACAACTTCCCCTAGTTTGGCGATGCAAAATACATGAAGAGGACAGTATCATTAGAATTGTGGGTACCAAACCAAACCAAACATACCCAGTAAATTTCGCCCTTTGGCAGGGTCTGGGGAGGGTAGGATGTACGCAATCATACTCCCACCCCACAACAGGATGAAGAGATAGTTTCCGTGGAGACCCCCATGTTGAAGAAAACATGCACAGCCCCCCAAAGTAGACAAGCATGTAGGAGAATGCACAGCCTCCATTGTTGACTCAAGCATGTAGGAGCAAATAATGCAAAACATGCGTATGATTCATAAAATAGGTAGTTGGAGCAGTAGGTTGAAGCATGTGCAATCCACCATTGTTGACTCAACAACAACAAACCACGTAGAGGGAAAATTGTGTATATATAACCATTGTAGTGAAGGACACAATCACAACACAAGAAAATCAGAGAAAGAACTGGAAGTATTTCTTCCCGTGGAGTAGGCTTACGCCAAACCACATAAATCCTTGCATATTGTTTTATTTTTATATGTTTCCAAACAGTCCAAATCTCAATACGCACGACATAGTTTCTCTGTCCTTCCACATTCTATTTTTTTTCGCTTGGCTCCAATTTCCTACTGTCCCAGCTCCAGATTTTGAACCTCATTTCTTCTTCCTTCTAAAATGAGGTGAATCGAGATGGAATTTTAGAAAATCAGTAAATTCGGTTGGTCTTGAGCGTCTCAATCAGATCTCGACCGTTGTTCTCTCTGGCGGTTCCTGGCTTCCGATGGGCTTTGAATGGACTGCATCTTGCTGCTATTTTCTTGAAATATCTTCCCATATACTGCAAAAAAAACTCACAACTGGATACCATTGTGTAGAGTTTGTTATTCATAAAGTGTTTGTGATTAGTGCTTTTGGTTTTAGTTTTGGTATCTCAGATTGCATTGCCTTTAACCAGGCATCATGTTTAGACGCCTATTTATATGTTCTTGGGTCATCAGAAGATATGGTACTTAGGAGACAAGAAGCTGATGGAGAAATAAGGGCATTTGTACGAGTACAGGCATGTGCTTCATAATCAGAATGCCAAGATGGGGCTCTAACATTACGTGTGCTGCGACGAGGAGCAACTGGTGCAGGATTAGGTGATGCATTTTCAGTATCTGAGGCACTGCTGGGGTCTGAATGAGCACTAGATGTAGGGTCATGGCTTAGGATGTTAGTGTCAGAATTGGGGGACCAGGTGGAAGAGCAGCTTGTGCTAGGACAGTAGAATTTGTGTCAGCAGAAGAAGACAGTATGGGCAGAGGTATGTTTGTATCATCGGGGAAGGAACTGACATTTGGGTTAATGGAATCCTTAGCAATGGGGAACACTTGCTAATAAAAGACGATATCTCGAGAGACTAACAATTTTTTTAATTCAATATTGTAAACACAGTAGGCCTTATGCACCAAAGAGTAACCAGTGAAGATACATTTTGAAGTAGGGGCCAGTTTTGATTTATGTGGGGGTAACATCAGTTATGTAGCAAAGGCAACCAAAAACTCTCAGATTATTCAAGTCTGGAGGATGACCAAATAGGAGCTCATGTGAGCTTTTCCAGTTTGTAACAGCAGAAGGTAGCCGGTTAATCAAATAGGCGGACATGAGAACAACTTCCCCCCAGAAAGATTGTGGCAGAGAACTATGAAGCAACAAAGTACGAGCTTTGTCAAGTAAATGTCTATGTTTACGCTCGGTAACGCCATTTTGTTGCGATGTATAAGGTGTTGAACGCTGATGGATAATGCCTAACGAAGCAGTGAGTTTCGAACACGAATTGTTTATAAACTCTTAGTCGTTGTCTGTTCGAAGAGTCTTAACTGGGGAATTGAAAGAAAAATGAAGAAGACGATGAAAGATTGAATGAAGATGTGAAAGATTTAATGAAAAATTCAAATGACTTGAAAGAAGAATACAAAACTGAATTTCTCCTTTTCTTACTCTACTCATATTTTGTACAATGTTATATAGACATGTGCAGGTTTCACGCATGATTCTATGGTCAGATCACGCATGATTCTGTGGTCAGAATTGGTGGCTAAGCATGCTACAATATGGTCAGATTTGGTGGCTAAGCATGCTGCAATGTGGTCAGCTTTGGTGGGATATTAACTTCCTTAACAGGAATGAAATTGGTTTTTGATCATTGCAAAGAACCTTTCAAGTAGTGACATTACTTCAATTTTTCCTTTCATCAAATAAATTCAAACTCCGTGAGTATAATCATCAACAAGAGTAAGAAAATAAGTTGCTCCATTTAATGCAGGAGTGGAATAGGGATCCCAAACATCACAATGAACTAACTCAAAAGGCACAGTAGTATTACGCACATGAACAGGGAAAGGTTTACGAGTTTGTTTAGCACGATGACATACATCACAAGACAAATGAAGGGAAGAGCTCCCATTACTAAGTCGCGGCTTAGTCATTACAGAATTACTAGCATGGACAAGTCTGGCATGCCACAAAACAAGGTCAGAAGGCTTGATAACACTAGAATTACAAGCACTATTATCAAAAGACAAAACAGACCGAGTGACAGGCTTCGGAAGACACTTTGGAAATGAATTCTGTATCTAGTGGAAAGAGAGAAAAAGGACCCAATTTAAAAAAAATCCGTTTGTAGTTTCATCAATCGGTCCGTCGTTTACTGCTTCAAAATAATGTATATTTAATGTTACAAAAGTGACTTTCAAATGAATGATATGCAAACACTCTATTTTGACTTTTGTTGTATACAAACATATTTTGCAAATATTTTTTCAGTTTTTTAATGGAAGATCCTTTTTCTAGAATATCTTCTGAAAAGTTATTTCTACATAAGCACAAGAACTTGCAAACACCCCCTAAATCTGACAAACATGGCACAACGACCACAAGGTATGGATCCTTTCAACTGAAAACCAGAGCCTAAGGTCAATAATTTTGTTATGTTCTTTGGAGGTATGATGAGAATCTAAAAAAGCTTTTGTATTCTTATGCATAGATTCTGGTTGTGTGCAAAGCTTTTGTTCAATTTTGTTAGTATATTATTTTAGATTATAATAATATTTTTTTTGTTACAAGAGAAGCAGAATGTCAGAGTCTAATTACAGAAAGCCCCTGATCACGGTGGTTCGAACGGAAAACTCTTAAATCTATCGTCATTTACGATTCCCCTTCTCATAAGCTACGGAGACTCCAATGGAATGCATCCAGAGGTGCCAGAACCCTAGTCAAATACGGCTGAATGCTATGCCCCCGATTGTATAATTATATTTTTCTTTTCACTTATTCTCTTTAATTGTTTATATTAATATTATATTACTTTTAATTTTTTTTTATTTTATTTATTATTAAAAGATTTTGTATTTTAAAAAAATTGATTCCAAAATTTTTGGGCTTTTAGCCTGATTCTTCCCTGATTGTTACCATCCTGTTAATGGGCTTGGCCAACTATTTGTCCATATGCCTTTTTAGGCCCAAGGGTACGTTGAACACCACCAACCGCCGAACATCACTGTGCACCGCACCCTCCATGCCGCCTAAATTTACTGAAGGTGAGTTTTAGATTTGTATTCCACTATTTTGAATTTGTGTATCGTATCGTAAAATCATGGTTCGTGATTGTGTGTAAATTTTGGCATTCTCAATGGATTTGGGGTTCGGTTTAGGTTTTATCTTTGTTATGTATTTTTACAGGTCATCTTCATCGGTTTCGTCCAGATTCCGGCGAGTGCTAGTCTTCGCCATTTTCGTCAATTCCATCCAGATTTCGCCAACTCCAATCAAACTCAACTCAGTCACCAGTTTGGTTAATGTGCATTTGCTTTTAAAATCCAACATTCTGAATCCCACAGTATCGCTTGACCATTTTTCTACATCAGTTCAATTCTGATAAACAATTGCGCGAAATATGGGGTATTTGTCATCATTCTATCGATGTCTTGAATTTATTTATCATAAGCGTGGCTCCATGCTGTTATTATTGTTGGAAGTTGATGAGTTTCGGTATTATACTCTTTTGGTTGTAGATTTCAATGCATATTTTCCGGTGTGTATATTGTGCTTTTAGTTTCTTGGTTGAAGCAGGGTTTCTGTGTAGTTATTCGATATTTGATGAATTATAGGATTTGATTTCAACTGGGTTGTTCTTTTGGTTGGCTGTGTATAGTTTACACGGAATCATTTCTGTCAAGATCAGTTAACTATACACCTGGACTGCCATTGATTATCCTTGATATTGAATACTTTTTGATGGACTCGAGTATAGATATCATCATTTTGTCATAATCAAGAAAGGGTTCAATTGGGAGGTGAAGCAAAATTACATTTCATCTTATATTTGTGTACTATGGTAATTGTCATTGTTTACTTCCACACATTTGTGTCTTTCTGTGGTTGTGCCCATACTTATTATATTCATTGCTTATATATTGCTATGGTTTTGCTAATCTGTACTTTCATCGTAACCTGGCAATATGTTTGCACTTTGCAGCCGACATTCACTTGTAAACTGTGCTCAGAGCCTTGAAAAACTATTCCTCACCGTGGAGCTCTCTGATGCAAAGAATGTGAAGCTCAATCTTGATCCAGAAGGAAAGTTTCTCTTTTCTGCTAATGTTGGGCCACGTAATACAAAATACGAGATAGATCTGGGCATGTATCACAAGATTGGTGACAATGTAAGTGTTCAATCTGTAAATTTCACCTTCCTAGAAAACTATTGGCCGTAGCTTTTGTTCATTGAATAGAAAGAGGGGGAAGTCACTGCATAGTGTGCAGTGCCTAGGTGACATGCCGAAATTGGACATGTCGGCAATCCCGTGCAAAAATATTAATCACTCATCCCTGTCGCACCAATCCCGGTGTGACACAGTGTGCAGTGCCCATGCTCACTGCACCTCCCGCTGCCCATTCAATATGGTTTAACCGCATTTCCTCTTAATTTAATGATGATAACTGAACCTTGTGAGATGTCATTAGTTTGTTGTGATGAAAAGGTTATCTCACATCCGTGTCCCTTTTGACAATTTTACTTGATATATTTAGTATCTAGCTAGAAATATTTACTTAAATAACGGTTGAATTTGATTATATTCTCCTATCATTGTAGACCTAATGGTAATGAGTGATTTGCATGAGGGGAGTCTAACATTGTTTAATTATCTTTTGATTAATATTTAATATTATATTAATATTTATTTTTAATTAAAAAAATACTCAAAATATTTTGAAACCGGGATTTTAGTTTAGCCGCCTCGATTTTTTTGGGCTGAGTTATTCGGCCAATTCAGGCACATATTTGCTCAACCCCAGCCCACTGTGTCGGTTTTACATGTGCACGTGATTGCTCTGGGTCTGTGCACGTGATATCACGAACCCATTTTGATTTGACTAGCAAAAATTGTCTCGTCTACGACTCTGAGCTTCAGATCTTCTCAGCCATCTCTTTATCCAAATTCCCAATCCCAGGAACCCTACTTGTAGAGCGAAATTAGGATTCCATAAACTCTCTTTCGCTATTACTAGCTGGAAATGTGGAGTGTTATCTGAAATTAACTTTTCTTCAACATCTTTAAGATTCGAGCTTTACTTATTTGATTTTGTTCTTTCTAAATTTGGATCTGGGACCTATGGACAATCGCAAGAGAGGTCGAGTGGAATTCGGTAACGGGAGCTTCAAGAAATCTAAGCCAGGTTAGACTTTGCGAATCGGATCTCAGATTGGTAAATTGTGGGTCTATTACCCTGATTTTTCTGGGATTTTCCAGTGTGTAGCTCTATGACTCTTTTTTAGCATTCTCTGCTAGAGCACCCCCAATTGTAATGAAAATTGGAAAGTATTAGTTTTATTTGAAATAGCTAATTGCAGAATATTTGAACCTATATGAGCTATCTGGAACATTTATCACTTGGAATACATTATGTAATTTATCCATTCTTCGAAAAACTTATGAATTGTTTATATATAATCTATACAATCAAACCATTAAGATTAGGATGATATTGTTTGTAATCTCCTATGATGAAGAAACTGCAGTTGTAATATATTATGGGTCTTTAGTTATTACTCCTCTAAAGTTGCTACGAAATTTCGTAGAGTTTCTTAAAAGTGTATATGCTTGCGAGGTGATAAGTTATGGACTAGATGGTTATATTATATGATCAACTTTAAGAATCTACTAGAATTCAACTGAGAATAAGTAATCAATGTTTTGTAACAGAAATTGACTCCTTACAAAGTGGTATAGGAAGCAAATCGAAGCCATGCACGAAGTTTTTCAGGTTATAATCTTACCCAATCTAATGTTTGGAATTTAAATGTTAATTGAATCTAATGCTTTTTCTTATAATATTTTCCTTATATATCGATAAGATTCAGAATGCATACCTTGTATTTGATACCCATGTATGAGTTATGAATATGCAGGTTCTCATCTATAATTCGTTATAAAAGGAATTTTGCAAATGATTCACCTCTATTCTGGAGGAGAGATGGTGAATAACTCACAAATAACACTGCTTCTCTTTGTTAGTCTAATCTTCCCAGTGCAGCCTAGATTATATGATTCGAAGATCCTTGAAGAGAATACTGGACTGTGGGTTGGGGTAAAGGGAAGCTTTTTATTTGATTTGTATAATTAAAAGACTGGTGAAAGAGAACCCCGCGTGCAAAGCATGGTTATGAAAACCCAAGAAGAGATCTGTCGTTTGGGCTCTAGTGTCATCTAGTATCATTGTGTTCTGAATTATCGAATTATATTTGTTTCTACACTTTCATGCATCTTATGGCTAAGACGAATTATTCTTAGGCCTTAGCTGTTTGGTTATGAAATATCCTCATTAATCTTACATGAGAATCAAACCAACTTGAAGTTGCAATTTTATTTCAACTCATCTTATAGAATTTTATGATCATTTGGAAATTTGTGAGAAAAATCTCTAAAAGGCAACTATTACCGAAGATTCTTTTAGCTGATTCCGATTATGAACATTTCTATATAATGACTGGATGTTTGTCATTGTTAAGCCTAACTGTGGTTGGCCAAGAGGTTACTTTTGATTTGATCGGTAGATTTGTTGCTTGGTGTTCTCTGTATAAATGTCGAGAATTCCAATTTATAAAGCTGGCAGTTACATATTTCAGCAACTTTTTTTCCTTTTCCTTGCAGCATGTCCGGTTGCCCCTTTGGGGAGAACTGCCATTTCCTTCATTATGTTCCCGGTGGATACAACGCCGTGGCCCAGATTATGAACCTGACCCCTTCTACGACCTCAAAACCAGTGACACCGGTTCTTCTCCAAAACGGCAGTTCAGCTGCCTCTACCGTGAAGTCCAAAATGTGCAACAAATATAAAACAGCAGAGGGTTGCAAATTTGGAGGCAAGTGTCACTTTGCTCATGGGGAGTGGGAGTTAGGGAAACCTATATCATCCTCGCTGGAGGATTTTCGTGCCACTGGATCTATTCCGGGCTATTTTGGGGGTCGAGCAGAGCCGCGGCCGCCTATGCCTGAACCTGCATCAGGTTTTGGCGCCACCGCCACTGCAAAGTTCAGTGTGGACGCTTCCCACGCGGGTGCAGTCATCGGGAGAGGAGGTGCAAATTCCAAGCTGATATGCAGGCAAACTGGAGTGAAACTATCCATTCGAGACCACGAGAGTCTTCCAAATCTTAAGAACATTGAACTCGAAGGTACATTTGAACAAATTCAGCAAGCAAGTACAATGGTAAGAGAGATTATTAATAGCGCAGGCGCTGCAACAAGTGCGCCAAATGCACCAAGGAATCCATCTGGAGCTACCGGAGTCCCTGCTACATTTGGTAACAACTTCAAAACCAAGATTTGCGAGAACTTCACCAAGGGTTCGTGTACATTCGGGGATAGGTGTCATTTTGCTCATGGAGCTGGTGAGCTAAGGAAAACAGGTATTTGATTAGCAGTATCCGTGATGTTTCATGAGTGTGCTGTCACTTTTTTTTATGGATTAAGGTAAAACTCAGTATTTTGCAGGCTAGATAGTAATATGTTAATCATGGCATGGATCCAATAAACAAGAATATTCCAAAATGCATGCTTATTTGAGATGCGCACTTCCATTAGCATTAAAGTACAATCTCCGTGAATTTTCTTCTCCTTCCGAATGAGTCGTTTGATCTGGACCGTTTAATTTTTATCAATGGTTCGCACCATTCGGCATCATAGCATTCGAGAGGTGAAGCTCCACCAGTGCCATACTCCATGTTTGTACCACTTCCAACATGTGTGTTATGGGCGGTGGTCGGCCGTGCAGTACCGGTTGTTTTGCCTATCGGATGAGACTTCATGGTCCCTCAGTCACCTGTGCCATTGGCTCTCCCGTGCCATGACCTGGTATAGCCGACATCTGTTGCCCACCGGTTGGGTTACCCTTCTCTCCAGTGGTGGAGTAGTAGGGAGTAGTAGGGGCCGCCGGCAGCCTCCCATGTCTGTGTTGGATTGTCATTGGAAATCATTTTGACACCCTGTTTCAGAGCATACTCTCAGTTATACTACAGGCTACATGATTTACCAGTCTCTGCGCAGAAAGAGACTCATATAAGAAAGATCACCTTTTCACCTATGGTATCCTTGGTTTTCTCCGGCTTGATTTTGCCGTCGCAGCCATATCCTTGATTGTCTGCATCTTTCCAACACAACTGTCTTACCTGAAACACCATGGCGTCTTTAAATAGAGCCATGAGACACTTAGTTTGACACGCGTCACAAGTTCCTCAATTTTTTGTTTTCACGACACACAATATTGGTCTTTGTGTCACCCTTGGGCCTTATCCAATACCGGCACAAACTCGAAATGGAGAAAAAAACTCATTATTCTCTATATATACTGATATTTCAGGAGGCGTTGATGTGGATGCTTATGGTTCTCAAGATCCAAACAAAAGATAGTTCCTTTCCTCATAAGGTGATCCACGCCAATTTACAAACTGTCATTTCGTTGAACAAGATTCACGAACTACAGCATTATACAAACCACATTATTTTCAATACCCTTGAAAAGCCAGGATATTTTGAAAACCCAAACATCACAACACAAAGAAATCCATACAATCATAATACAAAGACTGAAAGGGTACACACTCATTATATCCATTTTACTCTTTATTATTATTAAATATTGCTTCAGTATCCCGTCCTTGGGTCCTGATGGTGAACACCCCCAATTCCACCTGTGCCGGTGGTGGTGTGAGTCCCTGTCACCCCAGAAGTCGGAGTCTGGCCGGTCCCTAAACCTCCAGCCGTGTGTCCAAAGTCATCGCCGAGGGCTCCTCCTGTCTGCCCGGCGGGCGCATTGTGCATGCGTGCCTCTTGCTTCTGCCTCTCAGCCTCGTGGATCCTCTCCTCCTTTTTTGCGGTGGCCACATCCTTCTTCAGAGTATCCATAGTTGTCATTCTCTCCCCCTGTGAAGACGAATCATGCAATCAAGCATACATAATCAAACAGATTTTCCATAAAATGGAGATTGAAGGAAGCACCTTTTCTTGGACAGCAGCCTTGGTTTTCTCCATGCCGGCTTTGGCTGAAGCCGCAATGTTAGAGGCTGTTTCTTTAGCTGACTGCATCTTCGTATTCTATTCTTCACCAGTTGATTGATGACTGATTTTAAGTGTTGTCCGGCGAAAGACCTCCTTAAATAGTTGTTTTGGGAGTCAAGAGTAAAGGTACACGCGGCGGTGTATAGTCGGAAAGTTCGTACCTTTTGGACAAGTGGCCGCCAGGTGGCACTGTAAGTTTGGACATTTATGCAGCGCACGAAGCCGATAACTATGAACCCTTATCCCTTGGAACAACCCATTAATGTAGAGCTTGTTGGATTGGGCTCACAGTACAAAATGGGCAGTTTTTTTTTTCAGCAGAGCAGAGCATTTAACACTAACGAGAATTTTCCCCTACCGGATGAATAGTAGTCGGATACTATTCATTCATGTGAGATATTAATGCAGGCCGTCGGATGGCCTGCATTAGTCCTTCATTTATTTAAAAAAAATAGGGTTTAGTTCTAGAATTTTTAAGATTTAACCTTAGAATTTTTAAGGTTTAGCCCTATGATTTTTAGGGTTTAACTCTTGAATTTATAACATTTAAATAGGATTTCAAATTTTTTCGGGCCGCCGTAATATTATTATTTAGAATTCTGCGTTTTTTTTTTTCTTAATGAAAGCCGTCTGGATTAATATCCCACACGGATGAATAGTATCCGGCTACTATTCATCCGGCAGGGGAAGATTTCTCCTACAGAGCATGCGTGTAGAACAACCATACATTGACCACTTAACTGTCATCAACAACCATGTCTCCCCAGTAAATATACACATACGTTAAGGCCCCAACAGTCGATTGAGTACGGGAAAAGAAGGAAAAGAAGCCTGTTTTCCTCTTGTCCAGTGTTTGGGCCTTAATTCTCTTGTTGCTGTGTTTGAAACTGGTTTGGTGGGGAAGAAAACATCTTGGTTGTTTCAGCTTTCGTAGTCTAGTGGTTCTACAACGGGTGAAGGTCCAGGATCTAATCTTGTCAGAACTTCCGGCACTCCAGAAACATCCCTTATGATCTGCATTCAGACCAGTAAATAAGAAATGATAAGACTTATGTTATGGTAAGGACAGAATCCTTAGGACCATATATAATAAATGTTATATATTGACACGTGAGTCAATATATAATAAATGTTGACTTACACTCTTAAAAGCTTAGATATCAAGCCAAAAGACTGAAGCTGCACATATCATAATATACTAGTCCATTTTTCGGTTTGTAATCGTGTGGTACACTCTTACTCTAAAAATTGAGACAATGATGACAGAACTTACCAGGATCTCATCATCAAGGTAAGTGATGATAAACAATCTCTCGAAACTCCCACCTATTGCAGAAAAACAAAGACAGGGTTAAGGGGAACCATCAGAGACCAAGTTGGATTCGAATGCATTGGCATGGTTCTGAGATTTGCATTTCACTGTCTTTATATCAAGAACAATCTAACTCCTATCATAACAGCCAAAGCACCGTACTGAAATGATCATGCAAAGTTTGAAAGAAGTTCAAGGATTCTTGAAAACCATGCAAATTCAGGATGCCATGGATGGATGAATGAATATTGTGACTTATACCTTCATAATATACACACTGGGCTTCTAGTGTACATCATTTTTCGATTCCATTTTCCGTTGTCGAAATAGATCACAACAACGAAAATAAAAGCCTCATGCTCCGGTGAGGTTCTAGCAAAATCACCGCCAGGAATTTCGAAAACCATTAAGTAGTTCTTGATAGGGTTTTAAACATTTTTGGTGACGAAGTAGCCGGAAGGCCCGGAACCATAACGGAGCATGAGGCTTTTGTTCTCAAATATACAAGATTTTCATTAGTGTGAACCGAAAATGGAATCGAAAAAGTGGGGCAAAGTGTACACCAATATGTTGTACACCAGAAGCCCACTCATAATATACATACATATTCATCAATTATGAGGAGAAGATTTTATTACTTACAAACAGAGCACATATTTTCAAATGCAATACGAAATTAAAAATGTTTACCAAGGGGAACCTTCAATCCACCAGATACGGCATCTCTAAGTGGAGCAGAAAACTGCTGAAGTGAGTTGCCTGCCTGATCAAAAACACTTCTTAGCTGCTGAGGAATAGATTCTTCGTTCACTTTTGGAGATTCTAATACGCCTTCAATGTATTCTTCTTTCATCCGAACTGGGCCCTCCACAGATAACTTGGTCGTGATTTTAATGCTGCTTTCTATCTACACATCACCAGGAATGAAAAGAAATACTTGTAAGTGCATAGGAAAACCACCGAATATACATGAACAGGAATAAATTTCAAGTTGAGTGCGTTACAGAATTCAAGACTTTCACATTTGCTGCAATATTTGCATATCCATCTTTAATCACCACATCCAGTTTCAGTAAATTTGCCAATTCTGGAGGAAACCTCCTGCAAGTTAACATTATTTGAATCATCATTCGACTTTTGCTTTGAAATGAATTCTCAATCTCATGACTATTTAGATTCCATAGGAAGGAGATGACAGAATCACACTACAGATATTGAACGTAAATTTTTTGCCTTCACTTTTTAAGAAAACCAAACATGATTTTCTGGAAAACTTCGGAAACAATCAGAGACAACGTGATTCTTTCATCTTGCTGTTCCATAAGGGAATGAAGCTAACAGAAAACAAGGATTCCATTGCTTATATGGAGACACCAATAAGAGTAATGATTCCTCAGCTTTCCAGTTCAGCCTTGGGACATGTTGGGAATTCAATAAACACAATACAATTTTCTGACTTACTGAAACAAAAATCGAGCAGCGAAGAGTCCCGGGCTTCCTGCTCCAAACCATTCGAAATTCCATTTTCCTTCTAGGTAAGGAGACCTGGATATGCACGTTGAGATCACAAAATGACCAGAGAGAGAAGGGATTCTTCAAGTTCATTTAAAAAACAAGAACAAAGAGAGTACGTTGTTGGACGTGGCGTAGGGATCAGCCTCTCAAGGCTAACTATACGCTCACCGACATCAATTCGCTGCAAATCTGTTGTTTTACCAGTGACCAATGCCTCGAAGCCTCCAGCATCTTTGAACTAAAACACAGTGTCAAAATCAATAACATGATAGAAGATGAGCAATTGCAATCATATTCAAGGTAGAAAATCTACATTTGACAAAACTATAAGACAGAAGTCGAGCAGACAAATAATATCAATCACCACCCAAAATTCTAAATAAAGACTCTAAATTTGAGTCAAATTAAAAACCTCTTACAGCCAGGAGTAGCGACTCTTTCGCGGAAAGCCTTTCCATTTCTCTGGCATAGGCAGCCGACGGCCCTTGCACAGCTTGTTGCACCATCGCTCTGCATTTTCTGCTCAATCCTTTTCTGTCATACCCCAAAGTCGTGGAACTGTTAATTCGTAGCAGCGGTTTAGAAGGTGGGAACGAGGAAGCTTCCGAAGACAGCAAATGGCTCTGGATCGAACCCAAGCAAGCCATAGGAGTCAAGTCTGAGTCCGAGAAACTCTGTAGTATGTACAGTGCAAAGAAGTGTGTGGTCAGTCAGTTGTTCGAAGCGGGTTGGTTTTCCGATTGGTAGGGCAAGTGCCAGGGGCATTTTCGTAAAAAATACTGTTAAATTGTATGCTTGGAGACGTGTCCAGAATTCTAATAATACGGGTTAATTATTGATGCGATCGTGAGGATCAACATCACTTGCAAATACTGTTAAATATCAGATCAACAAATAGACGATCGGAATATAAAGTCACTTGTCGAAATATAAGGGATTAGACAAATTTCGTATTACAAAGGACTGTAGTCTGTAACTAATTGTTCTTAAAAGCATATGCTCGTCTGAGCCGAGAGTGTAAGATATTTCTTCCTCGTATTTCGCATCTAACGGGTGTCATTAAAATAACTAATGACGATTATTAGGATATCTCGGACTTGACAAGCACGAGAATTAATGCAATCTCTCACTTTCGAAGTTCGGGACTCTTGATTATACTCTGGTCCCCCATTTCTTTCATTCTCGTCGTTTTCCGATCGTTTGCCCAGATTTATCGTCGGAGGAGCTCAAATTTCGGACTTCCGAAGTCCATCGCCGCCACCGACCATCCCCACTGCATCACCGATTTTGAATTTTCTTGACAGAATCCTAAGGTAATCAATTTGGGTTTCATTTTTTCAAATTAGGATTCAAATTTAGTTTTTTTATTATAAAATTAGTGTTTTAATTAAGGGTTAGTGATTATGAATTTGAAATAATAGTTATGAATTATTTCAAATTGTTAGTGAATTTTTATTAATTATTAAGAACTATTAATTATTTTGAATTGTTATGGAATCATTAAGAAATGTTATGAATTATTAAAAATTATTATTTAATTATTATAAATTATTAAAAATTGTTATGAACTGATATGAATTGTTATGGAATATTATAAATTGTTATTAATTATTTTGAATTGTTATTGATTTTTTTATGAATTATTAGGAATTGTTATTTGAATTAATATAAATTGTTATAGAATATTAGAAATTGTTAGTGAATTATTTTGAATTGTTATCGATTGTTTATTAATTATTAGTAATTGTTATGAATTGTTATGCATTATTAAGAATTGTTATGGATTGATATGTAGGTTTTGCATGTATTGCCAAAACCGGAGGGGGAGTAACATATGACCAGCACTCATTTCTGGTCCTGCTGTTAGTTTTTTTATATTTTAATGAATTTTTTTATTCGATTTATTCATATAATTTTTTTTTATATTTACAATTTCACCGGCTATGAGAGATGCAAGTACACTGTAGAACAATGCATAAGTGGCGAGAGGCTACGCAGCAATGCATATCAGTTATCTCAACCCGGCTAGAAAGTCCAGTTGTGCCTGAACCAGAACATCAATACGAGTGGACTCCACTAGGTACTGAGGGGATACAAGTCCCGAGTTTTGATTAGGCGTTGGCAGCTCACACACTGGGACCTCAACTAATCCAGAATCATGATAGTATTTTATGGATGAACTCAGACAACAAGATAAACAATGACATTTATTGCTTAATTTGATGTATTTATGTATTACGCGTCTATTACAATATTTTATTTGAACAAAACAAATTAAAACAAATTATTTACTAATATGTGTTCATTGATAAAAATATTTTATTAATTATAGTTCACAAATACATGTCAATAACAAATATATCAAAAGGGAGGACTATAAAATCCGACATCTTGCATTTCAGGAGGGGGCTGCTTCTTTTACAAAAAAACATTAGTATATGGTTAGATATATATTCATCTAATTTATCAAATTTAATGAATTAATACTTACTCTGCGTTATTTTTCGGCTTTCCCACGTCCATCTCGTTCGGTCTTCTCTCATTTTCTTCTTGGGGACTTAGCCTCACCCTTTGTCATCGAAGAAGGGAATACGTTAGCGTGAAAGGTGACACATGTACCTCAAACAGTGGACCATGCGGTAAGAATGACACTTCATATGCCTTTTTCAGAGCTTGGATGATCATTTCCGAGAAGTAGAAACCCAGATAAACCGTATTTGTGACAAACCTACATGTATTTGATTGATTAAATTTAATATTTAATAAAATGTCAAGTTTAGTTATAAGGAAAATAACATGTATCGCGTGTAAGCAGCAGATGTCAAACCGCGACCACTTCCCACAAGAATACATACGATCTGCGAGTATGATGCGCTGCATTTCTTCTGATTTTTTTTGTTTTCACTTGCGCTACATACCTCTCAGGTACCCATATAGGCTCAAAATTATTTGTAATATGGCTTAGGGAGCGCTTAGTCGCATTCTCGTAGAAGAGTCTCACCTTATCGCTCCACGCATCAAAATTTGAGGTCATCCTCGCACAATAATCCATTAGTGCTCTGAAATATTTAATGCAGTTCTCCTACATCTGTCGCACTATTGATGTGATCGGAAGACAGCGTGCACTCTTAAGCACTCCATTAAAACACTCGACCTGATCCGTTCTCATTACACCAAAACGAGCTCCATCATCGTCGACGCAATCCACTTAGCTACATTAATGTCTGCTAAGTATTGGTGTGCAGCAGGATTACGAGTGACTATCTAATCTATTTGGTCATGAAACTTTATTTTGCTTGTCGTCGAACCCGCATTTCAAGTCATTTTCTTCACCACCTTATCTTTGTAATACGCATTCACATTCAAATAAATATGTCGTAGGCAAAATCTCTTCACACCAATCTAGCCATTGAATGCTGGAAGTTGGCTAATTGCATTTAGACAGCCTATTCCTCTGTCAGAAATTATACAATTATGTCTGTCTTTGGTAACATGTAGTGATAATCTCTTTAAAAACTAAAACCACGCAGCCTCACTCTCTTCGTCGACCAATGCAAATGCGAGGAGCAAACTATGTCCATTAACATCTTGTGTTACCGCAACGAATAACTTTTGTTTGAAAGGATAATAGAGATGCGTACCGTTAACAAAAATAACTGACGTACAATGTTGGTAACCAGCAATGCACGGTCCAAATGCCCAAAATACATAATTAACTCTTTTCCATAAGAATATATGTATCTCTTAGAGCCCAGTCGACAATGTTTGTAAGATTTTAGTGCTTTAGTGCTGCTAGGTATATAGACAAACTTCTGCCGTCAGATGTGTCCATGTTCTTTGCACTATCTAAGTTGCCCGTTGTAGGGCAAACCAAGCTTTTGAATACTTGACTTCAAAATCGTACATATATTGTATCATCAGTTGCACATGTTGTACTGAAATGGCTAAAATATCAAACTCGATAGTATTTAAATATAATAAACTACTAGTATATTAATGAATAATAAATATAACTAGTGAGTACCTAGATCATTGGTTATTAACTCAACTAATTCTCGGGTGATCATGCTCTTCGTCAGGTTGTGATGATACTCGCTAACCGTACTAACTTCGCATGTTTGAGAGTAACCCATTTTGATGATTTTCCACTTGCACCTATTTGGTATGAAACGTGCGCTGAGATTCTACATGCAAGAGGTCTTCTCGAAGTGTTTGCACTGCATTAACAACCTCTTTGTATCAATTTTGTACACATAACATTCTTTTATTGCGTGTACAACATGATATTGCTCTACAGCCCGCTGCGAACGTGCTTTGTCTTTGAATAACTGGCCGACCTCGAGCAAACCAATGTCGTCGTCGAAATGACTTGTGCTCATAGAAGGGGGAATATCCATAGAATTCCCCAGTTGAGGATATGCATCATGATGCCACTCGACAGGTTCACCATCTAATGGTGCAGGGTATATCTGATCGATCCGGTATCTTAGGCGGATCGGACGGATCAGATGCATATCCTCACCTTCATCATCACTATCAGGTTCAAAATCAAGAATCTCACCTCCTACAGACGAATCAGCTTGCGGATCTGTAAAAATCTCGATGGCTTCAGGTGGTGGCATGGTGGATCGAGTACTTTTTTTTCCCACCCTCCATCTATACTCATTTGGTATTGATCATCGTCCTGAATGGGTGAAAAATTCAAATTTCATTGCCCAGACGAGCCGTTACCAGCATAAAATCCAGAAGCGTAATAGTTGCTTATTGTCGAATATTTGTTGTGTTGGTGGTAGGAATGTGAAATTTGATGGTGAATTTATAAGACAGATCCCAGACATTGGAAAATCAGGACTTTGTATTATCCCGAACTTCCCAAAGTCGAGATTTGTCTTCCTGCCAAATATTCCCGTGGTTCCGAACGACAGGATTTTTTTCCCGCAAAAGTGTTCAAATTTCGGACTTTCGAAGCCCGAGACACATTAATCACGTAGATTACTCATGCTAATGACACCCGTTTTTAGGATCCCATTCTTCCCAAAGTCCGAGCGATAATTCCTGTTCTTCGGAAGTTCGGACCCAGTTCTCGGACTTCCCAAGTTCGGACTGTGGTAAATTAAAAAATACATAATGACTTTGTGGCAGAAAAAAAAATTGCCTGCATTGGGAGTTCAATCAGAATGCCCGGAGGGTCATATCTTGGGGACCAACTATCCACAGTCCGGGTATGATCCACTATGGTCGGCCCGGAGCCCTCTTGTTCAGGAGAGTCTCGCTCAGGCTCCCCCCAGTCACAAGCACTCTAACAAACCACCTCCTCTATCTTCATATGCAGGCATTCAGCCCTCTCCTCCACCGCTAGTCGTCAACTTTGTATCTCCATCGAGAGCAGCCAGGGAGGCTGCCTCCCTGGCTGTATTTGGTGTTGTTGATTCTTGGCTATTGCTTCCATTGTAATTTAAAAAAAAAAAAGATTGCACGGAGTTGAATGGACAGGTTTTTCTTCCTATTGGCCAAGAATTATACCCATATTTTCATTATTTGTCTGTATTGTTCCAAGAGCCACGTACAGGGATACAAACAAACACAAGAATTGGGACAGCTACGGACATGGGCATAGAATATGTTGATCGGAGACCTACACATATCTGTTCTTTCTCCGTTCCTCATCTTGTCGTAGATGAAATGGCTGCAGAAAATGGGCTTGTTCGTCAGCATTTCATATGATGGTCCAAAGTGTAGGCGTGAATATCAGAAGGGCTCGTGCCGGGACTGTTAAAAACAAACAACAACAACCAGGAACCATTTTGAGAAGCAATGATACAGTTAAATTCTCCATCAGTCACTCAAGAGCTCGTGAAATATGCAGCTTCAAAAGCACAACAGTACATTGTTTCAAGAACCTGAAAGATGACAGAGGCCTAATAAGAACAATTGGTAAGAAAGTTACCGTTTGTTAATGATGCCATAGTGAAACTTGAGTCTTCCAGCTTTTCTATCTTCAATATACTAATCCGTAAACATAAAGAACAGTTTAACTTTTCACGAATAGAATTCCTCTCAAGTATAATAATGCAGTGAGTACTAACCAATTTTAAAGTGACCAGCATGGACGAAAATGACAGAGAATCGAAAGGTATATCATCAGGTGCAAAGAGTTGGCAATCAGAAGATTCTGGACCCGGTGAATAGTGAGGTCTGGTCAATTTTGCCAAGAATATGATGTAAGTCTGTACATATAAAGTAACGTCAGAATGAATAAATGATCCTCGCAACATTCGACATGGGAACCGAATTCACGAAAGCAGAAAAGCTGATTACTTGTCCAATAAGAGGGATATCTAATTGAGCAAATGGTGATAGAACTTCAACTTCTGCATTTGCCTCCTCTCGTGTTTCCCTAATTGCTCCTTCAGAAGCAGACTCCCCAATCTCCATGTAACCAGCAGGGAGAGTCCTGTGCAAGAATCAGGATGATACAATCAATATAAAAGGAGCACTAAGAGTGTAAAGAAAAACACAGTTTCCAAATGTCATTGTGAATGGGAATAGATATAAGGAGCACTAATAAAGCTTGTTGCTATCTTAGTGACGGCAATACAAATTCCAAATGCGTACCAAAGACCACATGATGGTTGAATCTTCCTTTTACATAGAAGAATCTTGCTCTCGTGCTCAATGAGGCAACCAACAACCTATTCACCAAACGTCGGATGGTAACCTATTAATAGTCTCTTATATGCCTTACACATTCTTGATAGGACTCAGTGTCTAAAGGAAGCAACACGAGAATAGAATCATGTAGGCTGAATAGGTTTACAAGGATAATTCATGCAATCCCTGAGTTAGATTCTCTATAATCAAGTTTATCTGAGGGGTGAGAGTATGATTGCGTACATCTTACCCCCGACCCTGCTTAAGGGCGAAATTTACTGCGTATGTTTGGTTTGGTTTATAATCAAGCTTATCATGGAAACCCCATACTCTTCTCATTGCTATATCTAATGTTTTCCTGATGCGGAAAACATCAAGCTCTAGTTTTCACCACATAAATAATGCATGTGGACAGCATGACATGCCAAGTTCAACCAAGTAGTTCTCTACTTATTCCACAATAACATGGCACTAACCATCTTTGGATTCTCATAAGTAATCCTCCCACACTGTGTGCAAATGGCTCGCATCTTTTCCTCCCCATCGGGTATTTCATGCTTTGTGGCACCGCCACACCACTGACAGAAACTGATTTTTCGAGCAATGCCCTGAAGGTATGAATACAACTGAATGGGAAACGATGAATGCATGAAGCATGAGCAGAAAAGAAGAAAGTAACCCGGCACAGCCGGCAGGAAGTATCCTTTAAACTGTAAAATAAAATGCAGTGACAAAAATCAAAAGCATGAGACCGCAATCTTTGATGATTATATTATATCATGGTAATCAGACAGCTGCCGGTAAATCACCAAGATAGAAAATGCAAGAAGCACCTGAGTCACAACAGTTATCTTACTTAACAGTTAACACGATATGAGTAACATTGCTATGAGAACTATTGAATCAGATAATCTATATCAGACAACTTCAACCAAGATATCACACCAAGTGATCCCAATAAATTACTGAAGCAGTAAACTCATCAGTGAACAATAATAATATCAATTTTCATACAATCAAAATAAATTATTCAACTGTCAGCTAGATTATAATCGAGAAGAATGACATACAGCTGAGTGGACTGCAACAGACGTGGACAGTGAAGAAGAAGGTGAAGGCCCACTTGGGGTTGCCTCCGAATGACTGAACGACATTTGGAAAGCTCTAAAAATGGACCTTTTGCGAAATTGAAAGACAAAAGAATGCGTCTTTGTGAGTTTTGAAACAGCTTCTTCAATGGGTTTTCTTGAGATGAAATAAAAATTCGAATGGGGCTTCTTCAATCTGTGGGGGACGGAGAAACACACGGAGGAAGAAGAACCAAGAACCTGAACACCTTTTAGCATTATAGCAGTCAGAAATTAATTTGTGATTGTTACTTCTCCACACCAACTAACCGAGGATCGGCAAGATGATTTTATGATGGGAATTTAAGACGAAAATCCGAGACTAACAAAATTGAAGAGAAGCAACTAGGCCCAAAACCCAAGCAGACTGGTGCTTTAAAACAACAATTGGGCCACGATAAGTAGCAAGCGAACTGAAACCCGACTCAATAATGCTTTCAGTGCAAACTTGGAAGATGAATTGAAATTCAATTTTCAATTATGCAAACTTTTCTGCAGACAAAATAAAGTCAAGACTATAAATTTTGATAACAGGGAACATGTGAGCACTCCAATACAGTAACAGGAAGATCACATCACATGTAAGCTTAGAAAATAAAAGGAAATCACATGAGTGATTTCTCTCAATAAGGTCCATTGGACAGTGACAACAACAAATAGATCTATTTGTCAAAGTCCCTAGTCTATAATCTTCTTCATTAGATTTTAGGTACAAAATTCTAATTCTAATTATTTAAGTGGTGTGAATCAACGAACATAATTACAATGTCCGTTGAGAAAAGAACAATTGGAGAAAGTAATCCTTGTTCAGAATTTTTGCTAAATGTGAATGACTGGAGAAAAATCCGCATAAAAAACGATTCTTGATTAGCATTTGAGAAATTGGGCATTATCTGCAGTATTCAGTTCACACTACAAACACTGACCTCCACAAAGCAGCTTGACAAGGAAATCGAAGATGAGGGGTAAATACGTCCTCACAGCCAAAAGAAGGGATTCCCAAAGCCATCCAGCTATGGCCGACCGTGAATGTAATGCTGTAATGGAGCCCACACACCACAGATCAAAATAAAACCAACGGCTGCGATGTCCAGTGTGCATGATTCGGAGGCACATTTAAGCTCCACTTCTTCTGCAACCATCTTCATTTGCTGTTCTTTCGGCACTTCAGACAAAGTCGGGAGCGAGTACTCGTTGTCTGAGTGTCAAGAGAGAATTGAAAGAACGTTCACGGAGAAAGACTCATTTTCTGAAGACCCGTAAGGTACGGTATTCCGATGCTTGTGCTTCATCGAATGATTTCGCTTTTCACATCCTAAAATCTAGATCTTTCCTCTCGAGTTTCGAGCAAAGATGGGATCTTGGGGTTTATTCATCTGTAAATCCACCGGATTTTCTCGATATATTGGTCAGATCTGTGTGCTTTTTATAATTTATTGGGATCTATGTCGATGGATCTGCAGATGCCTATTATGATCTTTAAGCATATACGGGTACTTTGATGTTGCATCTATGATTTTTATGTTCCCGATAAGAGTGAAGCTATTTGGTTGTAAATTTATTTATCTGGAATGCAACTCCTCAAGACAGATCGAGATTTCATTGTCAGGCTTCTGTTTCATATTTCAAATATTTTCCAATAAATTGCTTACATGATGAGATCTGTATTTTGATCATCAATCTTCATCAGTCTTATTCATTTACAAGATTTTAGTCTTTTTTTTAAATGAAATTGCCCGTTGTCTGTTCAGATTCATGAATATTATCTTCTTTGCTCCAGATCATATTAAAAGATGGCTGATGCTGAGGATATTCAACCTCTTGTTTGTGACAATGGAACTGGAATGGTCAAGGTAATCGATACCTCCCAGTATATTGTGAAACTTATTACGCTGATGCCACGAGTAAATGGTTTTATTTCCAGTGCGCTGCGTTTAAAACGAAATAACCAAAGTTTTGCTCTTTCGTTACACATTTAGATGCTCATGTTGTTTCATTCTTAAAATTTCCGTAGGCTGGGTTTGCTGGAGATGATGCTCCCAGGGCGGTTTTCCCCAGTATTGTTGGGCGCCCTCGTCACACTGGCGTCATGGTTGGAATGGGCCAAAAAGATGCTTATGTTGGTGATGAGGCTCAATCCAAGAGAGGTATTTTGACACTCAAGTA
>JAOYMZ010036801.1:0-15761 GCA_025802335.1 Pinguicula primuliflora | reverse complement strand
GTCCCTAATTCATCCCTACAAAAATAAAAGATTAGTTATTTAACATACAAAATTCTTAATGACATTTAAATGATATACTAAACTTGCAAAATTCTTAATTAAACTACATGTAGGGATGAATTAGGGACAAAGTGTTGGAACATGTAGAATCACTCTTATTAAATATCATTATGTGTTAAAAATTACAACCACATTTTTTATTATTTAGATTTTAATCATTTTTTTATGTGTGATTGTAATTGTTCCATATGTGTGTATTTAGTAACTGTACCAAATAAAAGAGTATACATAGCATTGCTCTTCTACCTGTCATATGATCCTTACATAGTCATCATGTAAATCGTCTCTCTTAATTGACTATACCGATTCTTCGATCGGTTACCGCTGACAAAATTTCTGACAACAAATTCGTCAAGATACTATCGCAACATGAGGTTTTGAGTAATAGTCTTTATACCGGTGTCAACAATTATGGCAGTATGCATTGTTACTGATCATAACTGTAAATGAATGTACAAATTTGCATAAAAAAGAATTACTCAAGCTCGACCCCTTTGCATAGGGTGGATGTTGGAGAAATGGTATATAACACTAAAATTTGACACTAAAATCACACTAGAAAATGTGTTGGTAACATATAATTGGCACATGGGTTGACCCACACAATCATATCATCCAATTACATGTTGTCAATACATTGTTGTGTGATTTTAGTATAAAATATTTGCATGGTACAGAATAGATCCTATGGTCAGTTTTACTGTAGTCAGTTTTCCCTTACGTGGACATTTTTTTCGTAGCATTATCCGTTTTCAAAATTGATTGCACCATTGGAAAGCTTATACATTGTAGATGAAAATCCACATGCTTTGATCTAGTTTCGACGACGTTATCACCGTTTAATTTAATTTCACATTTTCCCTTGTGTTAAGTAGTCCTAAATAGGATTTTAAAAATTTCCGGCAACGAAGTCGTCGGAAATCGGACCAAAGCATGAGGATTTTCATCTACAATGTATAAGCTTTCAAATGGTGCGAACAATTTCGAAAACGGATGGTACTACAAAAAAATTGTACACAAATAAAAAAACTGACTATAGTAAAACTGTCTATAAGATGTGGACACATATATTTGAGGTTGGGGACTAGTTATACAGAGAACGCCCAAAAGTACACCAAACCAAACTATTGGTGGTGTGGCAACACGCTATTTGTGTTGATGTGATGTCATGTCATCAATAGTGCAATTTAGATTCTGTTCTGAAGGCCTTGCGACATTTCGGCCGGGTTAGGGACTGCCTCCCAAAAATCAAACTTATTTTGTTTTGGTATTTATCAAACTTATTTATTTTAATGCATTTAAGAAAAATATATACGTATTCTATGTTTTGATTTAGACGTTACCTCACATGAAATTCAAAAATGATTTAAAACACCACTCGGGTCCATTGCATCACTCGGATCCACTGCACCACTCGAGCTCACCGCACCACCCCACCCCACTCAAATTTTTGAATACTGGGCCCCCCACACACTAACATGTGTGTATGCTCACACATGGTGTGAGTGAGAATGTGGGAGTATGCGTGAAAAGGGTGGTGTCTTAAAGTAGGATTCTACGAAATTCTAGCTCCGTTTCTACCTTATAATTTGATTAAAATGTCCTTTTTGGATAACCATAGTATCTGGACCATTTTTTGTCCGACTAATTTATGAGATTCATGCAAAGCGACCCCTCCACATGGACCGGGTAAATCTCGGGTCTTTGGCCCGCGGTCGTAACCCCAAAGAATTGTTTGCACCCAGTGGGGATCGAACCTGAGACCTCATCCCTCTTTGGAGATTTAAGTCTCAGGCCTCCACCACTGGGGCAACCCCATGGGGTTTGATTAAAATGTCCTTAGTTTTCCTCAGTATTCTAGAAGAGGTTCGGTGGTTCATGTGTTGACCAAACCATCAGATGCCCTAGACGTTTGTATAAGAGACCTAAGCTGGAGGTTAAACATTAAGGCAGGGTAGAGGGCGACCGCCCAATGACTCGATGACACCTAGGTCACCTAATCAACTGCCAATACGTAGACGGTGTCTTAGTGGACCACCCAACGCTTCGACAGGAGAGCATTTTGTACACCACCACTAGAAAGTATTGTATAAAACCAACCTTTTGATTGGTTAAAATTTAGGATGGACCCGCCACCATTTAACTATGAGTTTTCTCTCTCTTTCTTTTAATCAAGTGTTCTTGTTATTCTTTGTATCACAATTTAATATACTTAGTTCCTAAGCCTAAAATAAATAAAATAAATCTTAAAATAAATAAAATAAACCCCAAAATGAATAATATGAGATTAATATTACAACGACTTCGCCGCCGAAAATTTAAAACACTGTCCTATATACCCAAAGGGCTAAATGTTATAAATTCTAAACTTTATAAAAACTAAAATCTACAAATTTACAGGATTAATATTATAGCAGCTTTACCGCCGAAAAATTAAAATCTTATCCTATAAATTCAAAGGGTTAAATGCTATAAATTCTAAACTTTATAAACAATAAAATCTATAAATTTACGGGATTAATATTACGGCGGTTTCGCCACCGAAAAACTAAAACCCTATCCTATAAATCCAAATGGCTAAATGCTATAAATTTTAAATTTTATAAACACAACAAATCTACAAATTTATTGAAAAAGGTCTGCTCGAAAAATAGATTGGTTAAAGTATGGTGGGTTAAAAGGAGGAGAGAAAAATTATAATTAAATGATGGTGATCATCGTAAATTTTAATCAATCGGAAAATTGATTTTGTACAACATTTTTTAATAATGATTTCTTTCTACAGCCTAAGTGCCTGTTTTGTAATTCTACTGATTTTTTTCATTTTGATTTTCATTTTACTTCCCCTTCTACTTTTGATTCTCCTTCTCATTTTGATGTATTTGAGTTTTTGTGAGTTTCTCCTTTTAATTCTCCCTCAAAATGAGAGTTGAAATTGTATTTAAAATTTAGAGTTAAAAAGGGTCTATTTATTTACAAAATTGCCATTAGTAGGTGAAGGAGAAAAAAAATTAGTCTCCTACCTACTTCTCAAAAAAGGAGAATCTAACTTAAAAAAAGGAGAAGTAAAAGGAGAAATGGAGTTTGTAAAACACTCATTTTGAAATAATCTAAAAAAAAATAAGAATAAGAAAATTAATCTAAAAAATAAGTGGTACAAAACAGTCACTAATTCCGATATTGGACATAATATTCACCACAACAAAATTGCATGTTTATATCATGCTCTTCCTAGTCAAAGCGTACAAATTTATCAAACTAACCGTTGGACAGAAGTCAGAACACGAATCTCATGAATCACCCATGACCCATTCAACTAACTGCACCCCATATTACACCTGGACCAACCCTAATGCATAATTTTTTTTCCCTATCTTTCATTTTACACAAATTAAAAAAAAGAATTCTTTTTTAAGGGATTGAATATTTTATTTTTTAAATAATTAAATACATAGATTGTCACAATACGAAACCAAATTCCATTCCCATCCATGGATTCGATTTGAATTGTTCTCTTTTTACTTTCTTCTTCCTCCATCTGATTCTCATTTCAGTTCCGCCATTTTGGGTTGCAGAAAGTTTTGAAGGTTTGGAAAAAAATAAAAAAATGGCTGCTCCGAACATGGCGACAATCACAGCTTCGTTGGAGAGATCCCTTCAGAATTGTTCCTTAAACCAACAACAGAGCAGCAGCAGCAGCGGCGGCACAGCCGGAGGAGGGACGGCGAAGGCTCCGGAAGCTGCCGGACCCACCTTAGAACTCAATTCAGAAGCCTCACTCCCTTTTCATTGGGAGCAATGCCTCGATTTAAAGGTAAAAATACCCACTGCTCAAATGGAAGAGACGGGAATTTATAGATCGTTGTCATTGAATACGATGTACTTGTGCTTATCGTTCGACGAGATTTGAAGTACATTTATTGCTTTGAAAGCATTTACAGATCTTCATTGATGGGAAGCTATTTATTGTGCCATCGTTTCTCATTTATCCTCTCATTAAATGCCTTTTTTGAATGAATACAGAAGGTTAGAACTCAGGCAGAGGCAGCCTTCCAATGTGAAATAAAGCTCGTGTATTTTGTGTTTCTAAATCCTCTTTACGCCAAAACATTTCTGGGTTTTCGTCGTTTGTACATGCATTTTGCTGGGAACATATAAAGATTTTTTTTTTCATTGTGTGATGATGTTAAAAGTTAATCTCCTTCTACAGACAGGCGAATTATACTTCATAAACTGGAGGACCGGTATGAAAGCAAAGGAGGATCCTCGGATTACAGCCAACGGTGGATATTATTCGGACGATGACAGCAGCTCATGTGACAGTGAGAATTCATATTCAGAATCATCTCCATCTTCATCTACACAGCCATGGAGTGGCAGCAACAATCAGGAAGAAGATTGTTATCACCACAAAATGAAAGAAAATGAAGTTGGCAGCAGCAATGGTTCGACTAATGTGCTTGTTGTTGCTGGATGCAAGAGCTGTTTGATGTATTACATGGTGCCCAAGCAGCTAGGAATCTGCCCTAAATGCTGTGGACAACTCCTGCACTTTGATCGATCCCAAAACGGCTCATCTTGAGTCATTTTTTTCTTCATTTTTTTTTATGGTTCTTGTTAGTTTTAACTCTTTTTTTGTAACTGTAAAACTCTCCTTTCTAATATTATGGCGGAGTTATTTTTTTTGTTCTGTTAGCACTTAGCAGTGATTGTTGATTTGGGATTGCAGGAGTTTATGGAGAAGTTTTATGATTCAGGATGTTAGCACCATGTTAGATCCCAAGATGGTAATCGTGATCATTAATTCACAACACTTGAATGGTCAGCATTACCATTCTGGACCTCTGGTCTTAACGTTATGGACTGGAAAATTAGGCAGGGTTTGTGTTCTATTGGGATGAAAAGCATTTGTCATCCTAAACTTATTTTTGCTGATTTGCACCATCTTTTCTTTTTTGCGTACTGCAAGGTATCTCCCAGCCGACAGTCAGGAGACTAATCCTTCGTCTCTACGGTCAGCACACTAAGTGGTAGGGGACTGACCAAATGTTCTTCTCCATTCACATGAATGAGAATCGAACTCCCAACCTCATGCTTAAGGGATGAGGTGCTAAACCACCACACCAAACATGTTGGTTTTTGCACCATCTTTTCTCTTGTTGTGCAGTTGAATGTGAGGCTTTGAACTTGCTTCATTGAAAGAGGAACCACCGTTAGGTTTTTAAGGAGTTAGTTTATAATGTTATGGTCTAGAATATGAGGTTATTGTCCATAATTTCAATTTAAATTGTTTAAAATTCTAATATTCAAGATTAGAATTCCATATTATTCTGGACAAATGGGATTTGGTAAGTTAACCGAACTCTTAAATCTATATATTAAGATAGCTCGATTTTGCTTTCAAAATGTCGGAGCATTTTAGCATAGTCAATGAGAGTGCGACACGTCAGCAAAGATGAGGTGCAATTTAGTATTTTTTTTCTCTATTTTATTATATTTAGTTTTCTCTCTCCTACATTCTTTACAATCGGATACATGCAGCGAATCGTTCATCGTTCATTGAAACGGATTCTACCATAATAATCAGCCGTCGTGAGCTTCGATTTGAGATATGATTTGATATAATTTCAAAACTATTTCAACGAAGTGACTTCACACACGGTTAATTTTACACACCGGTGGCTTCAGTCACGGGGAATAACTAGTATACTTTAAGATGGTGTTTTGTCATGTTGGTTTTCTGAAAATATATGTTACACTTACTGTTGTTTTCCCCAAAAATCTGTCGTTTCGCTTGACAGCTACTGCAGAACAAAGTTCCAACAAAAGAAAATCTTATATCCCTGAGGCATGGCTCTACCCTCAGACTCCTGCGCAATATGTGATGAACTACCAGAACCTCTACCTTCAGATCCGACCCATTATACAGACCCATGAATTATTAACATTTGATCGTAGTCGTCAGATTTTGATCTAACAACTACAAACACAATTTGGCATATAAGATTTTTTAATCGGGACGCAACGCTCAAGACTAGAAAATTTTTGTATGTTACACTTATACATACAAAGAATGATATATGACACAAAAGTTCGGGCACAAATTGTTTACGAATTCTCCAAAGAAATGGAAAATAAAAATATAAGATCGTTTTGGGAATTCAATCGACACGAGGATTCCAGAACTAGTTTAGTCAATCCACACTGTTGTCCAAACTTCTGCCGCTACTCAATTTCCTTTGACATCCTCAAACGGTGGAAATGTTGGCCCTTCCCCAATCTATGTGTCCAGTCCTAACCAATCATATACAACTTTTCACGCCTCCTTTGTGAATGTGCAAGACCGAAATATGTGTTGCACTATTTCATCTTGCTTTTGTTGGCACTTCGAACATGCGAAGACGACCTCCTGATGTGTAATTCTCCTTCTCTTGTAATTGCTAATTGTTGGAAGTCGTTGTTCTTCCGTGCGCCATCCAAATATTAATACAAGAATATTCGATCCACAAAAAGATAAAACTCTCTCTCTCTCTAACAATATTCTCTGCTTTCTCTCTACCATTGTCGTTGTCGCAAGCCCAATTCTTCCTATGAAAGACATGGATCTATCTGATAACTCACATTTTCCACCCCTGAGGGTGGCTTCCTCCCCGGTTGGTGGAACCCCTAATTCTTCCTCTGCTATGAATGCGGATTTCCCGGCTAGGGTTCCAAATGTTGTCTCTGCTAATACTGTTCCGCCGGAGGCCGTCCCGTCTATTCCCAATGTGAATAATGTTCCACTCTTCAAATCCTTTGTCATGGGGGAGGAAACATGTAAGCGCAAGAAAATTACGATCCTCCCTGATGTGATTCATTCTCAGAACGATTTGGCCAACTATTACATTTAAAGATTCTATCCATGCTCAGATTGACAAGAATATGTCTCACACTCTGATTCTCCATCCCGTCGGCAAGCATACTGGCTTTCCATCGTTACAGCAAAATCTGAACCTCCACTGGAAGTCGCGGGTTGAATTGAAACTGGTGGATATCAACAGTGGCTTTTATTTGCTTCACTGCTCTACCCAATAGGAGCATTATTTGATGGCTCCCATACTATTGCCGATCACGACCTTAGGGTATTTCCATGGCATAGAGATTTTGATGCAAGGGCTGAGCATATCAAGGATGTAGCAACCTAGATACACATCCCGGGTCTTCCAACTCACTATTTTCAGGAAGGGTTGCTGAAAGAGATAGCGAAACCAATTGGGGCTTATCTAAAGGCGGATTCTCATACATTGACAGAAACTTGTGGTTTATTTGCACGGCTGGCGGTGTGACTAGATTTACGACAACCTCCGAAACTTGCTATCACGGTCGACCAGAAACCTTATCCCGTTCAGTATGAAGATTTGCACACTATTTGTTTCTCATGTGCCAGATTTGGAGATTCATCCGAGAATTGTCCCCATCGCACGGACCGGCCGGAGAAATGTTCTAACAAGGCCAAAGTTCAACCGAAAATTTATGGCAGGGCTATCGTTGTGGAGGATGTCACCCCTTTCGGGATTTTGGGGGAACACACAGGACTGAATTAAACAATCAGAACCTATTTCCTTTCCGAGACAATCTAACAGTCAGAAAATCAGCCCTACCACCATCGCGGAGATGGCTTCCCGAAGCCATGTTTTACCTCAGTCTTTTGTCCCGTTAAAGCCACTCACAGTGGAAGAATTTGCCAATCCCGGCCATGGATGATGGCACCAAAAATAGGAAGGCGTCCCAATAAATTAACTCATCCCGGAAACCACCCCGAAAACCATTCTGGTCCTTCATTTAGGTTCAATGTATTGCAGAACTTTGAATCAGATCCTGACAAATCTGAGCCTGTAGGATTCAAGGCTACTCCAGTAAACCTCTATAAACCGGCAGCTCCGTGGTCGAAATCCAATGCCCAGCCCTTCACATACCTATCGACCAAGGCAAAAGGAAAAAGGAAGGTGGCATATGTTTCTAGTGATCCTTCTTGGACAAAAAAGACAATGGCTTCAAAATCATCCCTTTCCTTAACAGTCCCTCAACAGTGGCTTTAGGGAGTCTTCCTTCTCCAATTATTCCCTATGGTTCATCAGCAGATTCATCGGTCGGTTCTAACCATGTGGCATTTACTATTCCTCACCGTTCATTTGCTGATCTTGCAGGTAATGCAGTTCATTCATCTTCTGGCCCTTCGCTAGACACGAAAGTACCAGATAAATCTAACTTTCAGGTTGGCCACCAGGACCTCCTTCTGGGCTCACATAAGCCTCTAGTTGAAATACGACATATTGAGGGGGAATCATCCTTGGATGCAATGATACTAGAGCGCTCGGACAGCCAAGTTAACGATTCATCCTCTTCATCCAGTGAAGAGTCTGCCTCCCCTGATCATTGAGATCCTTCCTCTACTTTCTTTTTATGGATTTTAAGATTCTTACATGGAACTCGCAAGGAGTGGGTAATCTTCCTACCCTTGCTATACTTCATCATTTAATTACGTCTCATAAACCTAGTATTCTTATTCTCCTGGAAATACGTATTAGTGGTCCGTTAGCTCAATGAGTTATCGATCACATTGGGCATGGGTTTTTGAACTCTATTAGAGTAGAAACATAAGGGTTTTCTGGAGGTATGTGGGTGCTTTGGAAGGATATTGTTTTGAGGTATTTCAGTTTATATTTGTTTTTCATTTTTATTATTTAATTATTTTTATTATTATTTTATTTATTTTATATATATATATATATTTGCTTTTTTGTTTGTTTTATTTATTTTATTTTATTTTCTTTATCGTATTATTATTTTTTATTATTTTTATTTTTTTATTATTTTTTTTTCGAGTTGGGGGTCTCCACGGAAACAATTTCCTCATACTGTTGTGGGGTGAGGGTATGATTGCGTACATCCTACCCTCCTCAGACCCTGCCTAAGGGCGAGATTTATTGGGTATGTTTGGTTTGACATGATTCTGTCATATATAACTTGCCAAGTATGACTTACTTCCCTACCGTGATTTGCAGACTATTGCGACATGCCGTGGAATTTAACTATCTTGATAGTATACCCTAAGTTAAAAAAAAGTATACAGCAGTCTTTGCCAAACCAAAAGTATTGATCCTCATTTAGAGTGGGAGTTGACTTTAATAATAAAAGTAGGAACCCAACACCATAAAAACATAACAAAATACAAACTTAGAATGTGGGATCCCTTTGTGATCAATAATCAATCATATCCGAAGACCATCACATCCAAATTAAGTTTTTTTTTTTGATAGGTAACATCCCAATCAAGTTAGCCCAAATTTAGAAATGTCTTTCCCAAAATCACTTAGGTGAAGAGAAATATGTCGTTTCAAAACAAAAAATTCGATTTGTAGACTTTATACTTTATTATTCCTACACTTGTGTTACAAATGTTCATCCCTACAATTCGAACAAAATTTTGAAATATTGTATTATATAATGCCATGATTTAAATAATTAAATATCAATAGTCTCATGCTCATGTGAGGTTAGGCAACTTAGTTGAAAATTTTAGAAGATTATTCTCTTGGGATTAAGTTGTCAGTTATTATGATTTTCAAAATTACCAACGATTAATTCGCAAAAAACCCGTCGGAGCATGACAGTTTTGATGCTCTCTCTCTATATTTTTCATTGATAGTTTCAACTCCGGCAATAATGATATTATGTTGTAATGGCTCACACGGATATCACAGATAAATAAATCAATTTAAGTAGAAATGTGGTGCTACAATCTATCACCCTGGATACAAGGTTTTAATGAGAGTAGCACACATTTTCCTATTTAAGTTGTCACACACACGCGCACCTGAGCACATGAGATCCGAGCTTAGATAGGGGTTCTGTTTTCAAACACGGTATCGGATCAGGCGGTTTGAGGCTTGAGATTATTTCTGGGGAAGTCACGAGTAAATTGGACCCATGAATGGAGGGCCATGGGGGGCAATTTGTGCATTATTTCAGGAGGACTGTATGTTTGTTTTCGAGGTCCTCGTAATTATTTTTGAAAAATCTCGAATATTGATCCTATAATGGGAATTGACCCCATTGGGCATCATCCGTGTGGTTCTAAGTCTCAACGATATTTACTTTGTTGGACTTGAGGGGAAGCGTTGGAATGCCCCACACGGATTTCACACATATCAACCAACTTAAATATGAATGTGGTGCTACAATCTATCACCTTGGGATCAAGGTTTTAATGAGAGTAACACACATCTTCCTATTTAAGTTGCCACACACACGTGCACCTGCGCACGTGAGACCTCAGATTGGTATCGGAGCGTGTGGTCTGAGGTTCAAGATTGTTTCCGGGGACGTCACGAGTAAATTGGCCCATGAGTGGAGGGCCATTGGGGGTTTGGCCCAATTTGCGCATTATTTCAGGAGCTCTCGATGATTGTTTTTGAGGTTCTCGTAATTGTTTCCAGAAAATTCCGAGTATGGATCCCATAATGAGAATTGACCCCATTGGGCATCATCCGTGTGGTTCTAAGTCTCAACGATGTTTACTTAGTTGGACTTGAGGGAAAGTGTTGGAATGTCCCACACGAATTTCACACATAAATATTAACCAACTTAAATAGGAATATGATGCTATAATATATCACCTTTGGCTAAAGGTTTTAATGAGAATAGCAACATCTTCCTATTTAAGTTGACACAGATGCGCGCACCTACGCACACAAGATCCAAGTCTAGATAGGGGGCCTGCTTTCTAACATATTACTCTATACTTTAATATTCTTACACCACTTATGTTCCATAACTTCTATCATATGATATTTTTTCCTAGTAACATTGTTAGTCAAAGGAGCCTGAAAAGGAATAGTGTTGTGTCAGTCAAAGAAGCCTGCAAATAAATAGTAAGGCATGCAAATAAACAGTACCAAAACTGTACATATCATAAAGGCAAAAGAGTGTATATGTATCTATAAAAGAATGTACTCATATAGTGAGGAGTACGAAGAAAAAAACAAGGAAAAAAGATGGAAGTATTCTTCTTCCCGTGGAGTAGGGATTCCTCCCGAACCACGTAAATATCGTGTTGTGTTTATACTTTAGCCTTCCTCTCCAATTCTGAATCTTCTAGTATGAAAGCTCAATTATACAGTGAGCGGATCGGGTTGAAAAAATCACTCCAAATCATACGAGGAATGATATAAGGCACCTCCCACTATGTGCACACCTCCCACTTACATCATGTGGGAGCGGACACACACATGTTGGTGTGTGTGGGACCCCATCTTTATGAATGTGAGGGGGTGCCATGGAAGTGCCCTACTTGGGAGGTGCCATTTATCATTTTTGAAATTATACCGTTCCTATGTTTAATGGTGAGATTGGTGTGGTAGGTGGGTACTGTATTTAACACTATTGTGCGGGCCCACTGATAGTCCAATCCCATGATGATACATAGGAACTGTATAGTATACAGTGTTTTTGTCACTGTATACTCCTCTCTTCTCAAGGGGTCACCGCACACTATACCCCCTCACGGCGTCCTTTAGAATAGTAAGTTAGGAATAGTTTTTTTTAATTTCACATTATTTTATAATTTATTTTAATTATAAAATAATTTATTCATACAATAATTTTATATTTTATAATTGGATTTATATGATAGGGTTTTAAATTTTTACGGCAGCTTAGCCGCCGTAATATTAATTTAAAAAAATATAGCATTTAGCCATTGTGTTTATTACATAGTGTTTTAAATTTTTTCGGCGGCGAAGCCGCCGTATTATTAATTTAGAAAAATATAGCATTTAGCCATTGGATTTATTACATAAAATTTTAGATTTTTACGGCGGCAAAGCCGCCATAATATTAATTTAGAAAAATATAGCATTTAGTCATTGGGTTTATATGATTTAGCACTTGAGTTTATGGAATAGAGTTTTAGATTTGCACGAATTCACGTTAATCTATTTTATAGTTTATATAATATAATATTTCATGCATTTTTTATGATTTTTTTTATGAGTTTGGGGTATATATTAAATTTATACACTACAGATATTAAAATTAAAGTTGGTGTATTGATAGAACACGCGCAGGGGAGGTATTTGGCGCAGGGTTCGAATCTTGGCAGTGGCAGATGGAGAGACAAATACAAGCACTAAAATTTTTTTAAAAAAAAAATTAGTTGCAGTTCTTGCGAAATGGCGCCGTTTCGCAAGAACCGCATAGGTATGCGGTGCCTAGGGCACCGCATACCCTCCGCTCCCGCGTAATAATCGGTGAACTGAAATGATTTTGGATGGGGACAGAACTGCAATTTGTTGTCTAGGAGGGGTATGAAATAAATACCCTTAGGGCCGTATACCGTATACTGTAAATATTGGAAAATTAATAAAACTTTTTACCTACAAAAAAAGCATCAGAGATCCAAGATGGTTCAAGGTTGTCGCTCGGGAGTTTGGAGGTGGAATTTGGTTTGTTCTTACTCAATACCGGTCTTCCAAAGACCGGTATGCAGCATTTAAAAAAAAAAATCTAATTTTTGTTGCAAAATCAGAAATTTTCCAAAAAATGGAGTGCTTTCGTATAAAGATTACCCTTCAAAAAATATATACAACATTACATATATAAATAAATTGTAACTCTCAATTTGAATGTGCAATATCCAAAAAAAAAAAACTCTAACTTGGATAAATTATTAAATTTACATGTTTATTATCTTTTGTTATTTAACATTCATCGCTCTTTAAAATATTAGTGGCACTTACCGGTCTTTAGGAGAGCGGTACTAATCCACACTAATCTTCTGAATACCAGTGATGATTAAGAGTCTTAATTACGGTAGTTAGGTAGCACCGGTCTTCCAGAAGTCAGTGCAAACCGCACAGCTCTGTGGAAGAGCGGTGCATGTCTTTATTAGTTTGGTCCCCACCTTTTCTGCTTCCATGTTTTTCCAGCAATTTTTTCAAATTTGCTCGTCGCCGTCGCCTCCGTTCTGAAACCGTCCGCACGTCGCCGTCATCCGTAGCCTTTTGTACATCGCTAGCCCCACTCGTTTTTGCCATCTCCGTTCGCCGTCTCCGTTCGTCATTGCCGATTGCCATCTCCGTTCATCATCGCCAGTCGCCATCTCCGTTCATCATCGCCAGTCGCCATCTCCGTTCACTGTCACCTAGCCATTGCAATCGTCATTTGCCTTCACGTTGTCGTTGATCTTGCATTATCATTGTTGTCGTATCCCAATTTTCGAGGTATATTTTAGCGGTAAGAATGAGTTCATCACAGAGCTAACGTCCCGGTCTACATGCACCTGAGTCTTATGAGGTTTTAGGTGATTTGAGTCAGTACCGCAGTAGTAGAGTTCTAGATTCCAAAGTTGAGATTTATACATCACTGAAAATAAATCACCCTGATATATGGTTGCGTAGAGTAGTGTTGCACCATGCGTGTAACAAATTATTTTCGATGCTGGTTTTTGAGGTTCATATCTGAGTATAGATATGAAGGAGGATTATCATTATGTTACTGCGTTGGTTGAGAGGTGGCATCCGGCTACCCACACATTTTGGTTGTCATTTAGAGAGTGTACGATCACTCTCCACGATATTTCGATGATTTGGAGTCTCCCCAGTGATGGGTCATCTGTTGTTTTTGAGGACCCGTCTGATTCGACAAAATGGAGTGGTGACACGTGTGTTGAGTACATGAGGGAGTTCTACCACGTGGAACTCCCTGAATCTACATTTAGACAATTGGGTATGAAGATTAGATGGGGAATTTGCTATCGCATATGCGTATCAATGATAGAACTACTGATGAGCAGGTTGAGGTCTATTCCCATGGTGTAATGACCTTATCCTCGGAGGAATTTTATTGTCGGATACATCGGGTAATAAAATTCCTATGAGGAATCTGCACTTCCTCGAAGATTTAGAGCGAGTTTGTACTTATAACTGGGGGACTGTTGCCTTGTGTAGCCTCCAGCGATACATGTGTAGGGTGCATACACATGCTGCATCGCAGATGAGGGACCGTCCAGTCTTATTCATATATGGGGTTATTCGAGGCTTCCATTTATTTCCCCACACGTTCAAACCACTCGACTGGAGAAACACTACGCCAGGAAGAACTCGAATTTTACTGAAGTATTTGGGATTAAATGACTGAAGAGGACGGTGAGCATTGATACCACATCTCATGTAGTCAGGAGTATTCAGATGCAGTTGGATGTAATTCGGCGAGATCAGGTGAATATTTTTATTTATTAAGTTTTATAGTACTGTAAATTCATTATATATATTTAATGACGGTATATAATTCCAGTTTGAGTCCACCGCTTATACGGAGCTAGAGATGTCTACCGTCAATGATGCTGATCAACGTTTGTGAGACTATTACGGTCCGCTATGTTTTGAGAGAGACGGAGTTCGTTCATGCGAGATGAGTACGACAGTTTAGTCATGCTCAATTCATACCGACTCCGATTGACAGAGTGAGTGAGGATCTCGTGCATGCGTTGGATAGTATGCGGAGAGCTGGAAGATGGATGGGTGTTGATGCGCAATTTCAACAAATGTGGAGGGATCGTCTTTGTTATGTCAATGTGGATCCAGCATTAGCGGATGTAGTTGGCACTTGAGAGCCATCATGCGCAAGATGGTATGCTAGGCATAGACAGTCATTCTACAGTCTTGTATTTCCCGTGTCGCAGACTAGTGTGCCATATGATCAGTTCTTTTTTCTTGCCATGATGGTAAATTCATTTAACTTTATTTGATTATATATGTTTATGGTTATATTTAATAACTATGATCATATTTACTGCATGTGGAGTCGATACTACACACGTGTCAGTATCATATATTCACCCAGTTGCCAGCTTCACTTGAGAAGATGATAGATGATCTCTGACGCAGGCTAAAAGCTCCGTTAGATCCCGCCTCTCAGTCTGACTACGAGTAAACATAACTAGGAACTCATCCACCTCCATCTGGTGGCATACGTAGTACGACCCTGTAGCTCGGTGTTGGAGATTTTCATCATACTCGTGGCGCAAGCACATCTTACGCGACACCCCCACTATCCATCTTGGCACATCTATTATAGCACTCTCATTTGATTTGGATTTGGATTTAGATTTGAATGTCACACTTGATTATTTTAATTAGCGTGGTAGATCAGTGTAGACTAAACTAATATCGTAAGACCGGTGCGATACACCCAGCTATGAGAGACGGATGTATATAAATAATGTTGATTAATCGTGTTTAATGACACCAATTTTCCTAATACCCGTGCAGATTAATATGGTTCTCCTGCATACCGGGTACGTGACACCAGTAGTTATATTTGGAGTTGATGCTAAATAAGAAAGGGAGAGTAATCAATCTCGCATAAAGTCAAATTTACCAACGAACTTTGGGGTTGGTACCTATAATCCACCGTTCTGCTTATTTTAGCAGCTCAATCTTGGAACCTCGCTTTGTCACAGAATACTACTGAGCTTCAAGGTCCTTGTTTAAATCCCACACTTCCGCTGCTAGGATTCACTGTTGATCTTGAATCCTTGATATGTTCATGCTTATATAGGCGTCCAAATTTCGTCGCTGACTTAATCATGCGGTGATTTCACATAATTTTAGGTGAGAAAATAGAATGCAGCGTCCACCGGCAACGATCGAGGAGCAGTT
>JAOYMZ010036790.1:0-15762 GCA_025802335.1 Pinguicula primuliflora | reverse complement strand
ATATGCACACAGATCATGGAAATGGAATTGGACAACAACCATTTAACCAAAATGGTTTGCAAACCATCTCATTCACAAGCATGTTGATGCAGACACTTTCGTCACAACCATCTTATTCACAAGAATCGAACTTTAATCTTCCTCATCATCGTCGCAATGAGATTAGGAGTTTCTTTGACTTCCTATTTATTGTTGGTTTTTTTGGTGATGATTCTAATGATTTTGCTCTATAATGGCCACTATATGTCTGATATTGCTTGCCTTGAATAAGATTGCTTGCCTCTTGCTGTTTTGTTACAATGCTCAACTGAGTGGCATTTAAATATAGGGACATCACAGTTATCTCGATTCAACAGAATCCTACGTCATTTCCTTGTGTGATTACATGGATTTCTTTGTTAATTCGTCAACTTGGTACTTGATACAATTGTGTTAGAATTTATCTCTACCCCGTCTAACTGCTGTTTTCCCTCTTCAAAAATCTTGGCTGATGCTAACAGTGCCCTGGATAGTCTCTAGCAGGCGAAGAAATGAAGGTAGACTATGCAACTTTCTATTAGATTTTCATTAGCTGTCACCTTCCTTTTGAAAATGTTGCTGGTTTTGATGTTGTTGGAGTTTGAGAATGAAAGATTTGCTGGTTTAAGTTTGTTAATGCATCAGTACTGTTATGTTGTAAGATTTTTGTTGTATTTTGTATCTCATATTTTGTACAACATTTGGCATCTTAGATTTTTTATTGTTATGGAAGAAGATTTGTGTATTAAGATTTAGTTCACTTGCTGTTACATTAGAATCATTGAAGTTAAACTTAATGTTGCTGATTCTGGGAAACCTTTTTTAGCCAAGTTTTGATTCTGGGAAACTAGTTTACTAACCAATGAATGCAAGAAATTCTTATACAAGCTTATGAACAAATAACAATGTAGACAAGAATAAAGTCTTGCTTCAATAGTCGACCACAGGATTACTCCAATGCCGAGAGATGGGATTTTTCATCACCAGCGTACTTCTTACGAGAACTTATTGGTAGATGAAAAACCTTCTTCCCTTGACGAACTCCTGGATCCATTCCTCCATGTCTCTTCTCTTGAAGATCCAAAGGCGGCAATGCAACATCTATTCTTCCATGTCTCTTTCTCTTGATAGCTTCCCCACTTCAAACACTCCAGTCATTGATTGCAAGTAGTCTTCATTGTCAACAATTTGTTTCTCTAACTATGAACAGCATCTATGCTGAAAATCAACAATCAATCCGTATCAAACCATGACCATCACCTACATAAATCCTCACGTATAAAAATGACACAAACTTCATCAATGCATCCACACGAATATGCTCCTTAGAAAATATGAAATATCTCCATTATTTAGATAACAAGAAGATCAAGTAGCCTAACTTTAGAATCTTCCAATGAAAAAAGTAAATTTCATGATCGGAGGAGAATACTATAAACTAGTAAACTACATCCTATAATAATCAATATGGGAAGATTCTTCAGGAATTATAAGTTTCTGGTGCTGAAAAAAACAACACTCAAGACAGATTTTAGGTTTTGTTGGCGCATTAATAACGAAGCCTAAGCATCATTGAGTCATAAATTTGGGAAATTGTCAATAAATCAAGATCAATTGGATGCCAATTATCAAACATTCTTCTGGTACGTCGAAGTAAATTGTAGAACCTGCATAAATCAACTGTGCACAGCTGAATTCGAAAAAACCCAGATGAATTCGAAAAAACCTAGCTGAATTCAAAAAAACCCAGATGAATTCGAAAAAACTTGTTCCAAATCTTTAAACCGCTTCTCAGACTGAACAAATGAATTTCAAAAAAACAATTGAATTCTACAAATGCGATGAATACCATTCTGAAATTCGTAGCCTTAAAACCGTAGCTTACCTTCCACGAAGAGGAGAATGAGGAATAGAAAGAACTAAAATTTGGGCGGCGACGGGCTGGAGAAACGTTCGTGTGGCCAGGAGAAAGGAAGAATTTTACTTCATATGTGTGAAGTAAATTGCTCAACCATGGTTAAATATGTGGACAAAAAATAAAAAAACAAGTGGGTCCCATTTTTTGTAACAACCAATCAGAATTCAGGTTTTGTACACCACCCCAAAGAGGAGGTGCACAAAAATGAACTCCCAAAATTAAGAGCTTTTCGTTAATGAATAAAGAGTTAGGTACATAGGTTTATAGTCCCCTAGCGTTATCAGCAGTACTCGAATGTACGCAGCCTCTAGTGTCCAATCCGTATATTCTGGCCTGCTTTCAACTGGTGAGCTCCGAGGTATTATGGAACTGGTGGGATAACTCTTTACATGGAATGTGGCTTCATGCTTTGCTCGTCAGATCAGCTTTTAGGTACCTGTTGTGTTGGTAGCCTTCCATGCAAGTGAGCCTGTAATAGATGAACCTGCTATAGCAGTTTCATATTCTCCAACCCTAAGTGAAGTGGAGACCTAGTGAAAAGCAAAACCTAGTAAAAAGAATGTTCTATCCTCTAATGCACCACCTAGGTCCTATACATCCGGACTAACAATGGGTATCTCCTACCCGTCCGAACTCCGCGAAGTGAAGAGGTCAATCGTCTCACTTCCTCAAAACCTTTCTCCGGCAAATCTCTGGAGTGAGAGGGAAATCCAAAGAGGAAAAAGAGTACGACACTCGACTTGCCTCTTTTTACAAAGATAATGTGGGTGGGTGTCTCCCTCCCGTGAATGTCTAACTATGTGCCTTCTCCAATCCCTATATAGGATAGACCCTATTTTGTAGACACTCATTGTGCTCAAGGTGAATCTGCAATCTGGATTAGCTCGGCTTCAGTGTAGAAATTATGATCTCCATTAATCTGACCCCATTTAGCTAAGAAAATCGCGACTTGATCCTTCTTAGTTCCTTTTTGGAGTTGGGTGTTGGCACCAGTTTCTACAATTCTTCTGATCCTGGAAAGTAGCATATACTCCCTCCATGGACAGCCCTTGCCTGATATGACATGGAAGCAGCTTAGGATTACCTCTACTTCCACTTGCCTATGAGGTATTGTTTGACAGTATTCTACTCCTTTAAGAATGGCCTCTAATTCTTGTTGCCTCATAGTAACCTTGGCTGCAAAACCTTCAACCATTTTCCCTTGATGGTCTCGTAAAAGACCTCCAATATCAATGACATTTTCAGTCGTTTTTTTTACTGTAGATAGAGTGAGCCGTAGTCTACCTCGTTCCGAAGGTGCCCATTGAATTCTATTCCTTGCAGTAGCACGTGCCAGAGGGAGTGAGAGATCTAAAGCCATAGTGAGAGCCTGCTCAGCTGGGCAAGTAGGCTGAGTGAGCTTTCAAAGTCCTGCTAGTTGCTGCAAGGTATGTGAGACCTCTCTTACCACCTGCTGATAAGATAATGATATATCCTGATGTACAACCTTGTTGCGCATCACCCAAATATGCGAGCATCTAATAATTGGTAGGGCCTGATGTATAAACTTAATGGTAGTCCCTCCCTGCATTTTTTCCCAGAGTCGAAGCCTTACTTCTAGTGAAACAATGGTTGTTTGTAAGCCAAGTTTCTGCTCAAATTCATGCCAGACGGATAGGGCTAATTCACTGAATGAAAATAGATGCTCTGTAGTTTCCTCCTTCGGACGAGAGATACAGTACGAGCAGTTTGATGCTAGGTTAATTCCTCTTCTTCTAACACCTGCATCAACTGGAACAACATTGAGTAAGATACGCCACAACAAAATGCTCATTTTTATAGGTATATAGCTACTCCATAGACGCTTGAATCGCTGGCAGCATGGAGCTTTCTTTCTGATTGAGTCCCAGGCAAGTCTGAAGCTGAAGTTACCATCAGAGGTTGGAGTCCATATTTGTTTGTCCTTACCCTCATACAGTCTATAGTCATAAATAAGTTCAGCAGTTTCAGGAGGAATCAAAATTCCTGATAAGTCCCATTGCCGAGACTAGATTAGAGAATCCACTATATAGAGGTTTGGATCACTGACCAGAGTGAGCCCCAGTGGCTCATTCACTAGCCAGGAATCCCACCATATGCTGACTTCTGTTTCTCTTCCTATAAACCAAATTGTGTTAGCCACCATGCACTCCTTAACTAAGCTTAGCCGGTGCCATATGTGGTAGCAGGAGTTGCCTGTGGGGGCAGAGTGGTGCTCCGAACCTTTACCATATTTTTGTGTCATGTACAAGGCCCAGAGTGAATCCCCATTACAGTATTTCCACCACAATTTCATCGCTGCAGCTGTAGAGATATCTTCCAGTCTTTGGATTCCAAGTCCTCATTCATCTTGAGGGAGACAGATACGCTTCTACGGAATCCAATGGCTCTTGTGTCGCCCCTCCTGAATACCCCAGAAGAATGTTGCAAATATAGATTCCAATTTATCCATTATCATCTTGCTCAGTGCTAGAGTCATAAACTAATAAATAGGGAGGCTTGAAAGAACATATCTCAACAGAATTAGATGGCCACCTATGGATAGATATTTTGTAGTCTAGGTTTCAATTCTGTTCTGGACTTTGAGTAGTAGTGAAGAGAATAAACTTGAGCATTTCCGGCCTTGATAGAGGGGAATGCCGAGGTATGTGTAAGGGAGGGGGCTGTGAGAGAGTCATGTCCATTCAGATATGAGATTTATGTCTTCCTGACTTGCTCTCGTTGATATAATGAAGTTGCTCTTGTTGATGTTAATAAGCTGACCAGACATCGTTACATATTCAGTAAGGTAGGCAAATATATCCTGCAATGCACGTTGAAGAGATCGTCTTCAAATGCCAAGTGAGATATACTTTCACATTCTCTTGGAGTTCGGTAAGATCACCAGGGTGAGGTTCTGATCAGTGCATTTAGACCTTTGCTAAGTGCGTCGGAAGCAATGACAACTAAGGCTGGTGAAATTGGATCTCCTTGACGGAGACCCCTTGTAGCATTAAAGAAATCGTGTACCTGCCCCATTCCACAAAATAGAAAAGCAGTTGTTAGAGATAATTCTCCAGATCATGTCAATGAATGTTTCAGAAAAACCAAATGCACGAAGGACTTTGATTAAATGAAACCATGAGACCCTATCAAATACTTTTGACATATCGAGTTTAATTGCAATCTTAGGGCCATCTTTACGTGTACCAAGGGAATGCAATCATTCTTGAGCAAGTAAAGTATTACCAGAGATGAGTCTTCCCTTTACAAATCCGCTCTGGTTTGGTGATATAATAAGGGGTAGAACTGAGGAGAGTCTTTTCGCCAATATTTTGGTGATGACCTTCCCCGAGTAGTTGCAAAGACTAATCGGGCGTAGGTTTGATATACTCCAAGGGTTGTCCACTTTCGGGATCAAGAAGAGATATGTGGAGGCTAACGCCTTAGGAAGCTCATTCCCTGCAAAAGAAATAGTGAACAAGATTAGTGAGATCTCTTTCTATGATTGACCAGTAGTTATGGTAGAAGGCTCCTGTAAATCTACCGGGTCCTGAGGCACTTTCTTCATTCATGTCAAAGACAGCTTGCTTGATTTCTTCTAGTGTTAGCCAATCTGACAGTGACTGATTCAACTGTTCTTTAATTATCGAAGGGATGTAGCTAAGTAGTCTAGATAAGTCTTGCGTAGCCTCAGCTATTAATTGGGATTTAAAATGATCTACCAGTAAACCTGGAATGAGGTCTGAGGCCACCATTCCCCCATTATCCGAGGGGAGAGATAAACTTGAGGATATACTCCAGCGAACTTGTGTGGTGTAGTGAAAGGATGAGGTATTGCGGTCTCCTTCCTTCAGCCATTTCACTCTGAACTTCTCTTTTCAAAAAAATTCTTCGACCAATAACTGTTCCCTGAGCTGATTATGTGTCTGTTGTAACTGTTGTCTGTCACTCTCGTCATTCATTTCATCACTTATGCTTTCCAAAATCAATATTTTTTCTTCAGTAAGTCGGATATTCTCAAAGATGTTACCATAAACCAATTTATTCCACTCACGAAGATCTCTTCTCAATACTTTGAGTTTTCCACAGAAGGTCTTAAACGGGTTTGCCTCCAAAGACGGTTTATTCCACGTTTCTTCTACCACCCTGTTAAAATTCGGATGATTAAGCCAGAAGCGATGGAATTGGAATCTTCCCGGTGGTTTGGGCCTTGCAGGGAGCAGTTCAACTAGGAGAGGGGCGTGATCTGAGAATCCCCGATTAAGATGAGTAACTTGCACTTTAGGTGCTTCTATAACCCAGCTTTATGATAATAAAACCCTGTCTAGTCTCTTTAGTGTCCTTGCAGGTCCGGATCTATTGTTGCACCATGTGTATTTGTTCCCACTAAAACCTGCATCAGTCAGGCAGCAGTTCTGCAGAGCCTCTACAAAATGTCAAAATCTATTGCTGAACTAATATTTATCGGTCTCCCTCCTTTTTTTCCTCTGCTAATCTCACCACATTAAAATCACCTCCTATGAGGAGGGGCTCAAAGATGATGTTGCAAGTCTGTCTCATGATCTACCACAAATTCTGATGGATTAACCTGCTACAACTCGCATAGACACCTCCAACATAACATAAGTTAGTGCAGTTCATAAGCGAAACTTGTAGGGCTAGCAGTTGTGGAATATCAATAAATTTAGAGCAGGAAATCGAATGTTTCCATAGGATCCAAATAGTTCCTGCACAGCTAGATATCCCCTGAGCAAATTTGAGTTTCCTGATTATTACATTTATCTTAGATCTGTCCACTTTCGGTTTTGTAAGTATTAGGATTTCAAGGTTATGAAGTTTAACTAAAAGACATAATCTTCTTTGGGATGGTACATTTCCAATACCTCTAATGTTCCGAATAAATCCTTTTGTCATTGCTTTTGGATATTTCTTTTAGGATATCTTGAGTTTGGCTGGATTGGAGTCCTAGTAGAGTTTGTGTCCATATACTCTTCTCGTGTTTTTGTGGTTAGCTTTTTCTTAGATTTTTTGAATCTTCTTGAGTGATGAGTGGAGAATTCCTCTTCTGGATCACTAAGATCATCAGCAGCCAAAATTTATTGTTAGGTTTTGGAGAGGGATCTTCTTCTATTCCTGACATTATGGTTAGAAATGTATCAATGTTTGCCTTTTTGTAATCTATTCTTAGGTCCAATATAATGGAGCTTATTGGAAGGTAAACCATTAGGGATAGGTTTATAATAGTTCAACTCACCTTCTAACTCATCTATTGAGGGATGTGAGGATTCGTTAATGTTCTTGTCTATGAGATTGGTTGTACTATCTAGTGGATCAGGAGCATGTTCCTGCTGATCTTCATGATTGATGAAATTTTTGTTAGCTTGCTTGCTAAGAGATTTTTTCTTTTTCTTTTTGCTATATTTTTGGGAGATGGATTTATTGGGGATGTTTTGTGGAGTGGATTGAGTAGATACATTATCTGTTGTGATATACATGTTTGCAGGGTCCCTCGAGATTGTGTTATCAATATTTTGGGTTTGGGGTGTTATTATAAAAGCGACAAGGGTATCTGAGGGTGATACTGTATCTTTTAAGATTGTTGTGACCGTTTCCGGATGAGACTGGTATAGAGTCCTTATGGCTTGATTAAATGTATGTTCTGAGAGGAGGATAGTGGGGCTGTGTGAGAGATTTGGATTAGGTTGTAGCATTGTGTGTGCAGGCAGGAAGATTGGTGCATTAGCATTAAGAGATTCTTTTTATCTAGCATTTGTATGCGCCTGCCACGCACCTCTAACGGGTGATTTTGAAATCCTTGTGACTTACAGCATCGCTCGACCCCGCCGAACGATACATCTCTGCTGCGGGGCCAATCCTCTCCACCCTGCTGGTCTTCATCGGTCCCCCACACCATGGCGGTGCCAGTAATGATGCCCGCCACACCTGAAGGGGAAGATGATGGCCCTAAACTTGATAAATCCTTCGCATCAATTCTTCAAACAAGAATTGGCTCTACTACCCAACAATCAGTGGCTCATCCCAGAATTTCGGCAACAATATCGAAGTGGAATGGAGAGCCAGAAGTTGAATTCTCTGATGAATCAATTTATTACCTTTCGGCACCATTTTTGAATGCACTAGTTGGTAAATTTAGGTACGGACATCCTCCAATTGACGTAATTAGGAAGGCTATAACTGAGATTGGCCTCAAGGCAGATTTTTCTGTAGGTCTCATTGATCAATGCCATTTCCTGCTACGCTTCCAAAACGAAGAGGACAGAAGACGCATCTGGCTGCGAGAATCCTGGTCTATTCAGGGATACACAATGCGTGTCTTCAAATGGACAACAGACTTCAGAAATGATGCTGAACCCCATCGAGCCTGGTATGGATCTCTTTCCCATACCTGCCCATCCACTTATTCGATAAGGAAAGTCTAGGTATTGTAGCATCTATAGTAGGTGTTACAGTGATGCTGGATCAATCTACAATCACCCTGAAAAGGCCCAGTGAGGCTAGAGTATATGTGGAACTAAATCTGCTAGAACCTCCACCAAGAAAGATTTGGTTAAAGCAAAATGGCAATCGAGTAGAACAAGAGGTCAAGTATGAAAACATCCCTCCATATTGTCAAAACTATATGAGGAAAGGCCACTATGCAAGCGACTGTAAAGTGAATCAGGACACAAACTCTAATACGGGGAAGAAACTAGAGAGTACTACCATCTTCCAGAAAGGCCCAAATAGCAAAGAAAAGAAGATGGAGGCTACCGATGGTGCAGCAAAACCTGCGGAGGTACCCCAATCAACATTATCTAAACCTTAACTGGCACATCGACAACGTGCTAAAAAGGCCTCTGAACAACCAAGGAAAAGAAAGGGTAAAGCAGTAATGAAGATATATCGACCGATACAAAAATATGATCACTTAAACCAACCGTCCTTTGGTTCCTTACCCCCAAGAGCAGTCATTCCCCAAAGCCTACCAGAAAATGCAGATACTCAAGGAAAAACCAGGGGACTCTGTTGAGCCTCAAAATCCACCCATCACAACAACTGAACCGAACCAAAATCAAAATTTGGACATTGACTTCAATGTACCCAAAAATGTAGCTCAAATAAAGGAACCCTCCAAATGCCCTACACAAGAGTGCAACCCCTTTGGTAGAAGATCCTCGATTAAGAGCTAAGGTAATAATAGATCCTTTAACATGCTTATCTGGTTGTTGATAGCCTTTTGGCGCCTGAGACATGAATTATGTAAATCTAATTTTTTTTAAAAAAATTTCGACGATGCTGGGTTATGCGTTAATGAAAAATAGGTTCGTGTGCGGCCCGTAATATTCTTACAAACCTAAAATTAATGGTTCTAGAGATGGGATTTCTCAAAAATCCCTTAATTATACATATCAAAAGTAAAACTATAGAGCTTTGATAAATCGATCTAGTGTTTATATGTGGACAACATATATTGTGGAAATTGTACCTCCGTTTGATTGATTGCAGTTCACACATCTGCTCTTGACCGGTTATACTCTGTAAAGTAGTTGAGTGCACCTTTGATGATCTGAAGTCGAGCAATGGGCTTGTTGAAAGTTTAGTTTGGATTAATACAAGTTTCAATTAAAAGAACTAAATTTGTTGGGGAACAAATCAAGGTATTTTTTATGCTAAATTTCTTCTTTTTTCTCCTCTTTTTTCGTGTATTTTTTATGAGTTCAAAGCAGAGTTAGATCAAATATTGGACCCTACCGACCCTAGGGTCAAATATCCCTTTACTCGATGGATCAAAGAGTCTATTGTTAGACTCGTGACCCTAGGGTCGGGTAGGATAGGGTCTGTTGCTAGATTCACGATCCGATCCTCTGACCTTTTCAAGTCTCAGACTGGAGCTGGTTAGACTTTTTGATCTCATAGTTATTTCGTATAAACATATATTTATAAATAAATAAAATTAAAATTAATTATAAATTATAAATATATCATTAAACTATAATATTTTAAATTACAAAACATGAACAAAAAATAATAATTCACAATTATTTTTTATTTGGCTTATAATTTGAATCTTGATCTTGAATACTTAAGTAGTCAATTGAATAAGAATTAATTTCAAATAAACAGTGAGAACTTTTAACTTTAGGAGTAGAGAGAAATTAAAAAATATATTTTGAAAAATATAAAGTTGAGAAGTTGTATATATAGTATACCCAATAAGGAAGTGTATGTTATATACCATATTTTAATTTTACGTTAAGAATTGAATTTTAGTTCATTTAATTAATTTGGAATTAAGAATTGTTTAATTAATTAATCTTTATGTTAACCTCAAAAGGTAGTTCAATGACATTTATAAATCAACTTGAAAATTTTAACTAATTTAAAATTTAAAAGTTGGTTTATTAAGTTAAAATATAAAACTATTAACAAGTAGTCACAAATAATCTAGTGGTTATTGAAAATTAAGTTAATTTTTGTAGCAATGGATTCAAATCCTAGTAGACATTTTTTTAAAAAAAAATTAAGGATAACCAGGTAAGGTGTGAAATTCGTGACCCGACCCTCGGGTCCGACCACAGACCTGAGACCCAACCCTAGAGTCTATAAATAGAGTGAGACCCGAGATAGAGTCGGCTAGGATTCAGAGTAACCCTACCCGCAGGTCTATTTTGATCATTCCTGACTCAAATATATTTATTTAAATTTTAATTTTAATCATGGCAAATATTGCATTTTTTTTACAAAAGGGTTCAATAATGAAAGTATAATTTGAAGAAACTTACGAAAAAAGGGGCTTAATAACATGTACAATTTTTATTAAAAACTTCAATTTTTCACTTTTCGAATTTCAAAGCCAGACATTTAAATATCGAAACTCAAAACAAATGCCATATGCAGGGGCAGGAAACTTGGACAATGTTCCCCGTCGATGGCGAAACTCTGGGTCTCTTTCACTGTATCCAATCTCTAAGTTCGGATCACGTGTGTATAAATGCACGTTTGCGAGTCAACTTAAATAGGAATATATTGAGCTATTCTCATTAAAACCTTTAGTACAAGGTGATAGATTTTAGCAACACATTACTATCTAAGTTGTTTGATATTTGTGTGAAATATGTGTGAGACATTTCAACACGCTTCTCTCTCGTTCATGAGCTTCATCTGCAAGGGGTTATAGTAGAGACTGATTCCTTGCAGTCTATTGATCTTCTTCAGGATATATCAATAAGTCTTCACTACACTCCCCATTAAGGAAAATTTGAGGACTCTTAGAGGCTACCAGGCTAAACATTCAACATATTGGGCGTTCTAACAACATAACGAAAGATTTTCTCAAGAACACATCAGGGCATTACATGCATACTGCACTCTAATTCTCAAGAACTTATCAGGAATTTCTCAACCTTCCTACACCCAAGTGGGATGGGAAGGAGTTCCTCTGATTTCACACACATGGGTGGATGAACTTTACAAAGCTGAGGAATTCTGGAACTGTACGTTTGGTGTACTAGTTTTAAGATTGCTGGTCGAAATGAAGATTATCGATCAACAGGAAGAATGGCAGGTCCCTATATCTCTTGTTGGTATCCCCCGATGACCCAAGGCGAAACATATGCGAGACTGATGGGATCTGGACTGCCGTTCCCGACGGAGCAAGATGGGCCAAGATAGAAAATTACCACAAATGGATGCAACATGCACGAACCTGGTGGCTAGGCCACCGGAGAAATCCAAATTGCATTATATCATGCCAGCGAATTCTTCAATTGTCCGCTCTATGCTAGAATCGCCGCGTAACATGCTGAGAAGTTCCGGAATGCCACATCACTATCCAACGGATTGACCTTCCCCGCCATTCCCTCATCGAAATTGAGCACGTAACTCATGGGATTGTACTGGAATCTCGCCGTCTTCACCCTTCCAGCCATCATGTTGAACCGGCGGATGAACGTCTTCCACTTCGGAACGGCCACTAGTTCAGACCATTCCCTCAACATCATAAACAGGCTTATCCTCAGATCCCACCAACTAACTATACGATTTTCTCGAGGTGAAACATGGAAAATAGACACAATAGCATCCGCGGCCGACGAATTCGGATTCATGTAACTCAATAACGATCAATTCTTCACCTACAGATCAATTTGGATTCATGTAACTCTATTTCCGTCGTTGGACTCTTGTAGCACTCAACGGCTCTAAGAGCCGTTGATGATTTTTAATCTTTTTTAAAAAAAAAAGTTTGCCTATGAATATCCAAATTATCTCTCTAAACAATCGCCAATAATTTCTTCACTACTTCTTCCAATTCATTTTCTATTTCTCTCCAATTCTCTACATTATGGCTTCTTCTTCAACTTGTTCATCTAAGAAGCCAAGAACCACATCCGAAGTGTGGAATTGGTATGATTACGAAGTTGAGATTGAGGAGGATGGCACGAAGAATGAGTGGACTAGATGCAAATACTGTACAAGGGTTTACAAGGCCGATGGTAATAGCGGCACTTCAACCATGCACACTTACTATGTAAAGAAGCATGGCTCCACTACTCCTTCCGCTGGCATCCAAACACAACTCCAATTTGGTAGGGATAGGTCGGTAAACACTTGGAAATTTGATGAACGAGCTACTAGAGAAGCTGTAGTTAGATTAATATGTTGCATGAATTTGCCTATTAGTGTTGCGGATAATGATTATTTTGAAGAGTTTTGCAAAATATTATATCCCGGATATAATAGGTTAAGTAGGGTCACTACTAGAAATAATATTATAGAATATTATAATAATCATAATGTTATGCTTAAATTCGAATTTGAATTTAATAATTATTCTTTTGCTTTGACTTGTGATATTTGGTTATGTTCTACATCTAGAGAATCATATTTAAGTGTAGTTGCACATTATACAGATGTGAATTGGACAATTAAAAAGAAACTAATTGGTATGAAATTAATTTCTAGACATGGTGTGGATGATATATATGAGGGTGTTGAAGATAAACTTGTAGAGTATGATATTAGAGATAAAATTATTTCTTTAACTATAGATAACGATTCGGCTAATACTTTTGTATATACTAATTTGAGTGCAACTTTGGTGAACCAATATTCAACTAAACTTATTTATCAAAGGTGTGCTTGTCCTCTTATTGTTCAATGTGGTTTAGAAAAATTAAAACCTCATCTTGTAAAGGGTTAGGTATTTCATTACTTGGATTAGAGTTTCAAACAATAGAATATTTGAATTTAAAAGAATAAGTGAAGTATATGAAATGACTTCAAAGAAATTGAATATTGATATGCCAGTAAGATAAAACTCAGTTTATAAGATGTTAGTAGATGTTATTAAATATCAACTTTCATTTTTCGCATATATTTTCGCTCATGCTAGTAATGTCATCTATGATGATGAATGAGCATTATTTGACAAATTTTCTATTTTTTTAAAACTATTTTATGATACAACTAATGATTTAAGTGGAACATATTATCCAACTTCTAACAAAATTTTATTACATAATTGTAGAATTACCAAAACATTATATTCTAGCTATCTTGATGAAGATCTTGATTCTATTGTTCAACCTATGATTGTGAAATTCAATGACTATTAGTTAGATATTCCTACTTTATATTGTTATGCTATTATTTTAGATCCTCCTAGAAAATTAATCGGTTTATCAAAGGGTCTTGCTCACATTGGATGGATTGTGGGAATGGATTATACGACTCAATATAAAGAAGTTCAACTATCTTTGGCGGTATTGTTCCATAAGTATGATCAAGTATTAGGTGAAAGGATGGACTCAAATCTTGAAGAGGAGGAGGAGGATGAGACGCAACCACCGAAAGACGACATGTTCAACCGACATGGAAGGGGATCAGGTTTAGAGAGTCAGGCGATGACGTCTGAGACGGAAGCATCAGAAGCGTCAAAACTCACAGCGCTTGGGAGCGAACTACAATAATACCTTCAACAAGTGCCGTTTAGGCCGAAGAAGTTGTCTTTTGACATCTTGAAGTGGTGGAGTTCTCATTCGGTAGCATTTTCGGTGCTTTCAATTTTAGCTCAGGACTTGTTAACCACTCCGGCATCCTTCGTATCATTCAAGTCGGCGTTTAACACCGCCAAACTCATTGTGACCGATAGGAGAACATGCTTAACATCTGAAATAGTTGAAGTATTGTCTTGCATCCGAGATTAGGAGCGGGATAATAAGAGATCCGAGAATCTTATAGTGAAAAAGATATTTGATTGTATTTATTTTCCAAAAATTTTTAAGTATTTTGTAAAACAAAAATTTAAAATTTTAATATAAGTCTTTTTTTAAAATTTTTTGGCAGATTTTTTTTTTTGGTTTAACCGGGGATGCACAAAGCCGCCGGTTTGCACCGCAGCACAACCAAATTTGCACCTTTACCTACCCCTAGCATTAGCAACAACAGGAACAATTCATTATTTTAATCAAGGCAGTTTGTTCTGGTGGCAATTAGGTGAATTCCTAAATAAAAGGTCTCGAGTTCAAGCCCCAGCAAAAGCCTTGGTCAGGCCTAATCCATAGAAACATTTGGGCTGAGTGCAACCCCTAGATTAATCGGGAATGTAAAAAGCTCTCAGATATTGGGGAGGAACGGGAATTCCCAACATACCTACCTAAATAAACTAGTATATAACCCGTGACTTAATGCCACTACACATTTAAAAGATAAATTTGAGGTTACTTAAAATTTTATGGTTGCATGATGATTGAGTTTAGGACTTGTAGGTAAAGCAACTCAACTAAGCTAGTTGTCAAGTAGTGCAAAGTACAATGTTATACAAAGGAAAACAAAAAAGTGATCAGAATAACACCTTTAACTACTACATTTGTTTTCTCGAAACATAGTAGCTGTTAGAGCAATAGCACACAAATAGTCAACTGATTGTATTCTGCATTTCAGTACTCCCAGCCGCAGAGCACTTTAATGAATCACTTTGGATGCACTAATAATGTAGAGGAGAAGGAACGTGGTAAGCACAGCCCTGAATCATAACAGAGCATTATCACAGTTGTGTGCTAACTAAGAAAATAAAGGCAACACGGGTGTTAGCAAAATTATGAAAATAGAACTGCAGAAGACCTTGGTATACCGATTAAAAAGGAAGGAGCGACAATTAAACGGGAAGAATCAGTATTGTTCAAAATTATGAAGTAAAACCCAGTTTAGAAAATACACCCCCAAAAGGAGAAACAATCAACACAAATGTTTGCTACCTATGAAAATAAGGGTCAATCCCTCATAATTTCCTGAATAATTGGACAAAAGAAATGCACAGAACCATTAGAAATACAATTAAGAAGTTCTTTAAAACAATAGAACAAATGCTCCCAACCTTTTTCTACTACATTTGCATCAGAAACATGAACCGGGATGTTGAAATAGAAACAATAAAGGAATCAGAACTACATAATAGCAATAGAATATGCGAAAACGAATTGTTGAAATAAAAAAAGCAGATGGCTTCCTACAAAGCAATATTTGCATGAAGAGAGTCATGGGAACTAACAAAATATTTCATTGAAGCAGGTGAATTGGGATATACTGCAACCTCAAAAGCAATCCTTTAAAGTGACAAAATAAGCAAAACAATTGATGCCACTCTGTTTTGAAACCAAAGGGGAACTCCCCCAAGAAAATCATTCAATGAACACTGGAAGATAATTAAAGTGATGAAGGCAAACTAAAACTTCTGAATGAAATTAATCTACAATTAAATGCTCTGCAATTTCTGTAAAGTTCAGCAGGTGTGCAAATGAGAAACTCCGATTACAACCACGCTAAAA